>PVJA010053988.1:0-11661 GCA_004027025.1 Myocastor coypus
GCCTGCAGGCGTTTTAGACCCCTGAGCCATCCTGCCGGGCCCGAAATTGTACAAGGTTGGGGTTGGGGATTTAACTCAGTGATAACGGGCTTGACTACTAAGTGGCAGGCTCTTGGTTCAATTCTCAGCATCAAAAGAAGGTTGTGGCTCTTATGAACAGGCCATTAAAAACAAGCTTCTCTAACAACAGGTTTCGAGTGATCAGCAGTCACTGTGTTTCTTTACACTTGATGACCTCTCACCATATCACTTCAAATATGTAGTATTTATCTATCCCAATAATGTAGCTACTACACCCAGGCAGACTTATTGTTATGGGGGGGGGGCGCTGAGAAAAAAATAATACTTCATAGCTTATATCTAAGCAACATCCAACAAAAAATGCCAAGCATGGTATAAAAAATTTTCAACCCTACCTCATCTGTGTCACACAGATACCTCTTTTATCGCTCTCATGCACAGCTCTTAAATAAGAACAATCTTACATATCCTGGCTAGTAACCTTCACATGCACTAGTCTTCAATCTTTCTTCTATACAACAATGGAATTCAGAACTGTTATGTTCTTTCATAATTCAGTGTGGCTCCTACAGCTATCCCTTCCACTGCACCTATTCTGATCCTTCTCTTCTGTGGCCTTTCTTTTCTCCTCCTCCATAAAGGGATCTTTCTGATCAAAGAACCAATTTTTTTTTTTTTTACACACCCTTTCCCCAGTTTGAGACAGGGTCTCAAATGTGTGGTTTAGACTGGCCTTGAATTCACTGTGTAGCTCAGGCTGGTCTTGAAATTGAAATCATGGGCACTGTCCTCAGCCTCCCAAGAGCTAGGATTATAGGCATGCACCACCATGCCTGGCCACAAATTATTACTAGACAAGTGTTCATAACTTCTTAATATAGTTGTAAGGCAGAAATGAATTGTTGTTGTTGGCTTAAAAAACAAAAAACAGACTGGTCTTGCATTCACTATGTAAACTATGCTGGACTGGCATTGGACAGCCTCCTGCCTTAGCCTCTAGAGTGCTAGGATTATGGATGTAGAGTACTGGTTTCTTTGGAGAGCCAGTGGGTACTCTATCACTGAACTAAATCTCTAACACATTTTATTCTGACCAAAAAAAAAAAAAAAAAAAAAAAAAAAAAAAAAAAAAAAAAAAAAAAAAAAAAAAAAAAAAAAAAAAAAAAAAAAAAAAAAAAAAAAAAAAAAAAAAAAAAAAAAAAAAAAAAAAAAAAAAAAAAAATCACACTTGGGCTGACCAAATAGCTCAGCGGATTAAAGCGCCTGCAAGCAGGTGCAAGGGCCTTGCCCCCCAGGTGCACTGAGATGGGAACTGAGATCAGGCATGGTGGTGCACCAGTAATCCCAGCTCTTGGGAGGCTGTAAACAGGCAGATCACTAAGAGTCCAACCTAGTAGTGACCCTGAACATCTTGTATACGCTTCCCTAAAAAACAAACAAAAAAATCCCATTTAGGTTCCCAAGTGGAACTCAAATTTACAATCCTGACTCAGCCTCCCTCAGTGCTGGGATTATAGGTGCACATCACCATGCCCAGTTTTGACTTGCCTTTTAGTGGCCGACATACTTATTGTATAATTGAAATCTTTAATTGAATGGTTTTGAGGTCATAGGAATTGAACTCAAGACCTGAAGTATGCTCTAAAAATGTCCTATACACTAAGCCATCCCCTCAGCCAAATACTTTCTCACTTTTGCTTTTGGTCTCTTATCTTGTATTTATTAACTTATTTGGTACAGGGCTTCCCTATACAGATTGGACTCATAATGATCCTGTCTTAGCCTCTCCAGGGAGGGAATTACGGGCATGTGCCACCACGCCTGGTTTCAGTGGCCAGCAAGGTGAACTTGGGATTCCAGGGCTGGTGCTTGCTGGGCAGGTATTTAGACTGCCAAGCTATCTTCCCAGCCTGTTCTTGCTTTTTGAGGCAAGGTCTCCCTATGCAGTCTAGACTGGCCTTGAACTCATAGTGATCTTCCTGCCTCAGACTCTCAAGTGCTGGGATTGCAGGTGTTAGCCACTATACTCAGCTACCATTCTAACTTTTTAATATCTTTAAAATATGTTAAGTTAAGTCAGAAGAGCCCAAATACTGCATCATTCTGCTTATGTGAACAGTTGCCAGTGGTAGAGAAAGACATAATGTAATTTTAATGGTTTAAATTTTAGTGTGGTTGATAACTTTTATTGGAGACAGAATCTCATTATGTAATCCAGGTTGGCATTAAACTCACAGTATAGTAAGCCTACTCTCAATCCTGTTATTCTCCTGCCTCTGCCTCTTGAGTTTCTGGGAGACTGAGGCAAGAGGATTGCCACAAGTTTGAGGCCAGATGAACTGTATACAGTGAGACACTATCTCAAAGAGGGGGAAGGTACGCTCCATACTAAATTAAACTGTCTCCTTCTAGCATTTGAAAAAAAAAATTGTTATATTTTATATATTATGAGTTTTAAATGCAATTTAGGAACTCTTGGTCATAGAAAAATTTTACAAATATTCAATAACTGCCTGTTCAATCTCTAACTCAGCTATTAACATCTTCTATAGATACAATACAATTACCAATGCCCTGAGTTAATACTAACATCCTATTATTACTGATCTATAGATCTTACTCAAATCTTAATGACTCCTTGATGTCCTCTTTTTTTATTTTTTGTCATTTTCTGCGACAGGGTTCTGCATTTTGTTTCTCCAGCCTGGTCTTGAACTCCTGGGGTCAACAGATCATTCTGCCTCAGCCTCTCAAATATCTTGGACCACAAGTATGTTTCACAATACCCAGCTCTTTTTTTCTGGTTGTGCTGAGGACTGAAGTAAAGGCATGTCCTCTATCACTGAGCTACACATATAGCCTTTAATGTCCATTTTTTGCAAGTTTTTCACCCGGGATCCCACAGTGCATTTAGTAATCATGTGTCCTTTAAACTGTGATAGTTATTCAGGTATTCATTTTTCCTTCTGAAAATAGCCACCCACAAATTGCCTTTATTTTTCATTCAGCATATTAATAGCAATACCATTTGAAACATATGTATCCTCCTAGAGACAATCAGTTCTCCAGTGCTTATTTTGTAGACATTACTGCAAAGCCATTATACATTACTGACAAAAATAGTTTAAAAATAACAAAATTGGGGCCAGTGAGATAGCTCAGCCATCTAAAGCGCCTACTTAGGAAAGCTTGGGCAGGTTCAGGGGACTGTAGTTCAATCCTTGGCACCACAATATCCCTGCCCTCAGGTTGGGCTGAGCTGGCCAAAAAAAAAAAAAAAAGTACCTGTATAATTAATCTCTTGGTTATTCATAATTGTATAATTTTGAAGGTAGTTTTATAGTCATTATGATACCAGGTCATTTGATCAAAAGACTATACTCAATTTATGAAAGTTCAACAAGTCTCTAAATATTTTTAATTAAGGGGACAGAGATAAAGCTCAGAGGCATAAATGCTTACTTGGCAAGCACAAGGACCTGAGTTCAATCCCTGGTACTGTAAATAAATAAATAAGTCCTATTATGAAAAACTTTTATGTATGTATTTATTTATTTATTTATGTCTTTTTGAGACAGGGTCTCAGTATGCAGCTGAGGCTGGCCTTGAACTCACTTGTAGCCCAGGCTGGTCTCGAACTCGCACTGATCCTCCTGCCTCAGCCTCCCGAGTGCTGGGATTACAGGCGTGCGCCACCACGCCCGGCAAACTTTTTTTTTTTTAATGTCTTTGGTACAGGGTTTCCTCAACACTGGGATTACAGGGGTGTGGCATGACACCTGGTCTTGGAGGCCAGCTAGGCATGCCTGGGGCAGGGCTGGCAAGCATGTGGTACTAGGGATAGAACTTGGGTCCTTGTGCTTGCCAAGCAGGTGCTTAGACTACTGAGCTATCTCCACAGCCCTGACATTAGTTTTAAAATGCCTATTGTGCAATTTCTATAATTACTCATTTCCATAATTCCTTATTTATTTTTTGTCCCAGGGCCTAACCATGCAGTCCAGCCTGGTACTGAACTCAGTATGCAGCCCAACCTGGCCTTTTAACTCACAGTGATCTTTCTGCCTTAGCTTCCTACATGCTGGGATTACAGGTGTGTAGCATCATGTCACATCAGTGAAAGAATTATGCACCACCATGTTGAGGTAGGGTCTCACTTCAGGTTAGCCTTCGTCTGATGATATAGCCCAAGTTGGTCACAAACTTATAACCTCCTGTCTCAGTCTTCCAAACGCTGGTACTACAGGCATATAATATTACCTCCAACTCCCCACAAGCATTTTATAGTGGTATGGATTCATGGATATTTGTTTTAGTCTATGGTTTTAACTTTTTTTTTTAATTTTTAATTTTTTTAAAAGAATTTTTTATTTTATTTTCTTGTTTCAGAACTTTTGTTTATTTATTTATTTTTATGGCCGGGTCAGCCTGCCCTGAGGGTAGGGCTGGCGCAGCATGTGGTACCGGGGATCAAACGTCGGTCCCTGCAGCCACCTAAGCTTTCCTAAGCAGGCGCTTTAGACCACTGACCCATCCTGCCGGGCCCCTATGGTTTTACCTTTATTATTATTATTATTATTTTTTTTTTTGTCTTTTTGAGACAGGGTCTCACTGTACAGTACAGGCTGGTCTTGAGCTCAGTTTTGTAGCCCTGGCTGGTCTCAAACTCTCAATGATCCTCCTGCCTCAGCCTCCCGAGTGCTGGGATTACAGGTGTTTGCCACCACGCCCGGCGGTTTTAACTTTAAAAAAAAAAAAAAGAAAAAAGAAAAAAACTTTATTTATTGTTTGTATTATGGCTGGCTCAGCTTCCTCTGGGGGTGGGGGTGGGGCTGGCGCAGCATGTGGTGCTAGGGATAGAACTGCAGTCCCTGCAGTTGCCTAAGCTTGCCTAAGCAGGCGCTTTAGACCGCTGAGCTATCTTGCCAGCCCCCTCTAACTTTTTTTTTTGGCTGGATGGCTCAGGCTGCCTTAAGGGTGGGTCTGGGGATTGAACCACTGTTCCCTGTGCTTGACTGGGATTGCCCATGCAGGTGCTTAAACCACTGAGCTAACCTGCAAACCCACTATGGTCCTCATTTTATCATTATTTATTTTTAGCTTAAATTATCTCAGATTTGGCCATTCAGACTGGTTCCTGTGTCCTTTTGCTTTGTCCACATAACTTTCTAAGTAATTTCCCATGAACTGTTGTAGGCTCATCTGTGTTCCTCTCTGCTGCCTTCAACAAGGACTGCCATTTTTTACTGGAAAATTATAGAGGCTGAGTATCCTTTTTCTGAAAAGCATGGGAACAGCAGTGTTTCAGACATCAAAATTTATTTTGGAATATTTGCATGAGATATCTTGAGGGGTGTGTCTCTAGTCTAAACACAAACTTCTTTTTTTTTTTTTTAAATTTTTTATTATTTTATTTTATTTTTTCTTGTTTCAGAACTTTTGTTTATTTTTATGGCTGGCTCAGCCTGCCCTGAGGGCAGGGCTGGCACAGCATGTGGTGCCGGGGATCGGGGATCGAAGTGCGGTGCTTTAGACCACTGAACCATCCTGCCAGGCCCCCTTTTTTTTTTCTGGGACAAGAGTTTGTGTGCTTAGACTGGGGAAATTCTTGGGCTCAAAGATCTTTCCGATGAAGCTAGGATCACAGGTGCACACCACTGCACTCAGATACACACACACACACACACACACACACAAACACAAACACACACACACACACACACACACACACACACACATACATATATATGCATATGTATGTATATCTGCCTGCCTCTGCCTCTTGAGTTTTTGGGAGAATGAAGGATATATATATAATTTTTTTTTTCTCCAGTGCTGGAGATTGAACTTAGGATCTTGTATTTGCCAGGCAGGCGCTTAGGCTATTGAGCTATTTCCCTCACCCTCATTTACATTTCATATATACCTTGTATCACATAATTTAATGGTAATTTCATATACTATTTTTAGTAATTTTGTGTATATGAAGCTGGACAAGGTAGTGTATGCCTGTAATGTAGCACTCAGGAGGCAGAGGAAGGAGAATCATTGTGAGTTCTAGGACATTGAACTACATATCCTGTCTCAAAAAAAGAAAAAATGGTACCTCAAAATTGTTTACACTGGAGGTCAGCAAGGTAGCTCAGTAGTCTAAAGCACCTGCTTAGGCAAGCACAGAGATCCCCAGCACCACATGGCACTGAGCCAGTCCCAAAAGAAAAAAAAAAAAAAAAAAAAAAGTTTACACGGGAACTGGGATGGGGCTCAGGAACTGGGATGGGGCTCAGGGGTAGAGCTCTTGGCCTGCCAGAAGACCCTGGATTTGATCCCTAGCACCAGACACACAAAAAAGTCTACTCTGAACAATCATAAGTGTTACAGTTTAGATGTGGTTTGTCCCTAAGGAATCATGTGTTAGTAACTTGCTCTTCAGGATGGCAGTGCGGAGTAGTAGACTCGTTAAAAGGAAGGGCATTAGGTCATGGGGATTCTACCCTCATGAATGGATTAATGCCCACCCCAGCAGAGTCAGTTAGGTCTGGTGACCAGATTATTTCTCCTCCCCCACAGGACCGGGGTTTGAACTCACAACCTTGTGTTTGCCAGGCAGGTACTTGTGCCATGGAGGTATCTCCCTGGCCCCGACCCCAATTAGTTCTTTTTTTTTTTTTTTTTTTGTCTTTTTGAGACAGGGTCTCAGTTTAGACTGGCCTTGAGCTCACTTTTGTAGCCCAGGCTGGTCTCGAACTCGCACGGATCCTCCTGCCTCAGCCTCCCGAGTGCTGGGATTACAGGCGTGCGCCACCACGCCCAGCTCCCAATTAGTTCTTGACAGCACTGTTATAAATTCAGTCCATGTTCAGCTCCTTTTATCACAGCCAGCTCCCTTTGCATTTCCCCAACATTTTATGACACAGCCAGAGTGCCTATGCACAAGCGATGCCACTTGGACTTTCTAGCCACCACCAGAATTAAGAGGTAAATGAACTTTCTTTTTTTTTTTTTTTTTTAAGGGAAGATCTACAGGGTGTTGAGGGTCTTTCTACTAGATCGGACTCATAATGACCTACCTGTTTACAGCCTCACAAGAGTTAGAATTACAGGTATGCCACCACACCTAGTCTTAATTGCCATCTTAGTGTGCCCGGGGGGGGGGGCAGGCTGGTGCAGCACACTGGGGATCAAACCGTCCCTGCACCTAGGCAGGTGCTTTAATATGGGGATTTTTTTTACTTATGGCATGATGTTGGTGCTCAGCAAGTTTCAGATTTGCCCAAAAGTGTTGGCGCACACCTATAATCCCAGACTTAGGAAGGCTGAGGCAGGAGGCCAGCCTGGGTTACATATTGAGTTCAAGACCACTCTGAACTACCAAATGAGATCCTGTTTCAAACAGAACAAACTGCTGCTAGGTGTGGTGGAGTATGCCTATAGTCTCAGCATTTAGGAAGTTTTGGCAGGATGATCACCATGAGTTCAAGGCTAGTCTGGGATACATAGTGAGTTTAAAGCCAGACTGAAAAAAACAAATAAAAATAAAACCAGGGCGTGGTGGGCGCACGCCTGTAATCCCAGCACTCGGGAGGCTGAAGCAGGAGGATCGGTGTCAGTTCGAGACCAGCCTGGGCTACAAAAGTGAGCTCAAGGCCAGCCTGAATTGTATAGCGAGACCCTGTCTCAAAAAAAAAAAAAGAAAAGACTAAATAAATAAAAATAAAAATAAAACCAGACTGAATTACAGAGACATTCTCAAAAAGCAAAACAAGAGAGTTGGAGAGATAAGTAGTCTACCTGCCTGGCAAGCACAAAGACCTGAGTTTAATCCCTGGTACAAGGGCCATGGAAACTGGGTGTGGTGGCACATGCCTATGATGCCAGCATTGGGGAAGCTGAGTCAGCAGAATCACTGTCTGAGAGCTGTGTAGCAGACCCTGTACCAAATAAATAAAAAGATTTAAAAAAAAAAATTAAGAAAACATAAAACCAGCTGGGCATGGTGATGCACGCCTGTAATTCTAGCACTTGGGAGGCTGAGGCAGGAGGATCAGTATGAGTTCAAGACCAGCCTGGGCTACAAAAGTAAGCTTAAGGCCAGCCTGAACCACATAGTGAGACCCTGTCTCAAAAAGACAAAAAAAAAAGGAAAACATAAAACCAACTGCTTGGGGGCCCTGCGGGATGGCTCAGTGGTCTAAACCGCCTGCTTGGGGAAGCTTGGGCGGTTTCAGGGACCGCGGTTCAATCCCCTGCACCACATGCTGTGCTAGCCCTGCCCTCAGGGTGGGCTGAGCCGGCTATAAAAATGAGTGAATAAACAAACAAAGGTTCTGAAACAAGAAAATAAATAAATAATTCTTAAAAAACAAAACAAAACAAAACAAACAAACAAAAAAAAAACCCCAACTGCTTCCTGGCCCTACCTTATATGCCCATACTCATATTTCTATGTGTACTATATATTAATCAGCCTGTATTTATATCTAATAAGCCCAACTTTAATTTAACATTATAGGGCTTGGAGCCAGGCATGGTGGCCCACACCTGTAATCCCAGCACTTAGGAGGCTGAGGCAGGAGGATCAGTGTGAGTTGAGGCCAGCTTGGGTTAGAAAAGTGAGCTCAAGGCCAGCCTGAACTGCATAAGGAGACCCTGTCTCAAAAAAATCAACAAAAAAATTATAGGGCTTATCCCAGCCATTCCATTCCATCCTACTGCCAGGCTTTGTGATTTCTTTTCTCCAACAGGCTGGCCTCAAATTCATACTCCCCACTGCCCCAACAAGCTATATTTGACAGTTTATCTTTACTTATGTGTGTATCCATTAATGTGTGACGTTGAGGACTGAACCCAGAGCCTTCACACTTAGCAACATCTCCAGCCTATTTTGTTTGGTTTTGGGTTTGGGTTTTTGAGACAGTCTTGCCATGTATTTCAGACTGGCCTTCAACACTACGTAGAACCAGGCGTGTTGGTGCATGCCTGTAATCCCAGCACTCAGGAGGCTCAGGCAGGAGGATCAATGTGAGTTCAAGACGAGCCTGGGCTACAAAAGTGAACTCAAGGCCAGCCTGAACTGCATAGTGAGACCCTGCCTCAAAAAGACAAAAAACAAACAAAAAAACACTATGTAGTCCAGAGTAACCTTGAACTTATGGTGATCCCCCTGACTCTGCCTCTCAACTGCTGGGATTCCAGGCGTGCACTATGCCTAGCTGATTTTGTTTTGAGACAGTATCTTGCTAAAGTGCCCAGGAGGAGGGCTGGGGAGATAGTTCAGTAGAATAAACACCTGCCTGGCAAGCACAAGGTCCTGAGTTCAATCCCCAGTACCACAAAATAAATAAAGTGCTCAGGAGGTTAAACCCACTTTAACCTCCAATCTCCCCATCTCAGTCTCCCAGAGCCCTGGGGTTACAAGTGTGTACCACTGTGTCTTGCTTCATTTCTTGATATCACATGTAGACATACAACACAATTTTCCTAAGGAGACTCAATATTCCATACACAACAGCTGGTTGACATTAGTAATACCTTTTTTTACTACATAAGTGATTCCTCCCTTCATGTGTCTGCTGTGAAACAAATGTTTTACAAGGTCTTCAACAGAGCTGGGCATGGTGGCACACACCAATCTCAGCTCTTGGAGGCAAGCCTGGGTTACCTAGAGAGTTCCAGGCCAACCTGGAATATACAGTGAGATCCTGTCTCAAAATAAATGAAAGTGTTTTTTTTTTTTTTTTTTTTTTTTGAGACAGGGTCTCACTATGCAGTTCAGGCTGGCCTTGAGCTCACTTTCGTAGCCCAGGCTGGTCTTAAACTCACACCAATCCTCCTGCTTCAGCCACCAAAGTGCTGGGATTACAGGCATGTGCTACCATGTCCGGCTTAATAAAGTTTGAAGAATAAGTCATAAGGGGCCGGACAGACATCTCAGGGGCACAAGTACCTGCCTGGAAAGTGAAAGGTCCTGAGTTTGATCCCCCAGCTCCGCAAAAAAAAAAAAAAGAAGAGATTAAGTCATAAGCTATCAGCTTATCTATATTTTATCATCCAATGTGTTATACAAAGTAGTTATTCACACTTAACTCATCTGAATTAAGATCTCATTTCTTACCTGACTTGGGCTGATCGTTTCTTCAGCAGCTGTGGAATGTTGATCTTTCTTTGCTCCCTCACCAGGGTCTCTGTTTACTTCTGCCTGTTCCCCTTGATCTCTGAAGACCTTTAGCTCCATGCTCTTGGTTTTCTCTTCCCTATCCAAGATCTCAGAAGCCATAGGAGCTCCTACAGTTGGGTCCACTAGTTCACACCACCCAGGCTGACCCCTATTATCCAAGGACTCAGAGGTTTCTTCACAACTTTCTGCATGGGTCTTCTGTAGCTCCAAGGGTAATGCTCTACTCTGGCTTACAAGAGAGCTTGAGGCTCCAGGTTTTACATCTGGATTCACACTTGGCTCAGGGTCAGCATGAAGCTCTTTGGAGACACTTATTGGGAGTTCAGAGTATAATTCCTGTACCACAGCAGACATGGAGGAATCATGTGGAACGGCCCGAGTCTCTATTCCAGATGACAGCATTAGGGCAGATGTAGATTATGGTGTCAAGTCTTTTACATCAAATGGTTCACCCTGACACAAATCAAAGGAAGGGATAGAAGTTTAAAACCTTAACAGGGCAGAATAACCCTATCTCTATTCATTTCACCTTAAATAAGGAAAATAAATTTTACTTCAAACTCCAGTATTACTGGCACCAAAAATCTCTCTCTTATGAGGCTATGAACTGGGCATCACTGCGTATGCCTGTAATCCCATCACTTGGAAGGCAGAGACATGAAGATGATGACTTTGCTTTTTTTTTTTTTTTTTTTGAGACAGGGTCTCACTATGCAGTTCAGGCTGGCCTTAAGCTCACTTTTGTAGCCCAGGCTGGTCTCGAACTCACATCGATCCTCCTGCCTCAGCCTCCCGAGTGCTGGGATTACAGGCGTGCGCCACCACGCCCGGCTATGAAGATGATGACTTTGAAGCTAGCCTGAGAAATTCCTCGAGGGGGGCTGGGTTAGCAAGAATCAAACTCAAGAACTTAGGCCTGCCAGGTAGGCACTGTGCCACTGAGATAAGTAAGTCCCTGGCCCTGCCTGAGCAACTCTTTTTTTTTTTTTTTTTTTGGTCTTTTTGAGACAGGGTCTCGCTATGCAGTTCAGACTGGCCTTGAGCTCACTTTTGTAGCCCAGGCTGGTCTCAAACTCACACCAATCCTCCTGCCTCAGCCTCCCGAGTGCTGGGATTACAGGCGTGAGCCACCACGCCCGGCTGCAACTCTTGATACAGTGAGATGCTGTATCAAAAAATAAAAACAAGGTGGTGGCCTGATAGCTCAGCAGACAAAAGCACCTACCTAGGTAGAGCACAGTGGCCAGGGTTTGATCCCCAGAGTGCAGTGCTGGCCTAGTGCTGAGATGGCGATTGAGACTGGGTGTGGTGGGGTGTACCTGTAATTCCAGCATTTGGGAGGCTGAAAACAGAAGGATCACTACGAGTCCGATTTATGTAGTGAGACCCTGTCCTAAATGAATGAATGAATAAACAAATGAAAATAAAAAGCCAAATACAAAAGGACAAAAAAAAAAAAAAAA
>PVJA010053989.1:0-11841 GCA_004027025.1 Myocastor coypus
CTTCCATGTAGATTAACATGTCAACCTCAAATAATGATAATTTTGCTTCTTTCCCTATTATTACTCCTTTTATTTCTTTCTCCTGTTTCATTGCTCTGGCTAAAGTTTCCAGAACTATGTTGAATAAGAGTGGAGATCATGAACATCCTTGTTTTGTTCCTGATTTTAGAATGAAAGTTTTCAGTTTTTGTCCATTTAATATGATGTTGGCTGTTGATTTGTCATAGATGGTTTTTATTGGATTGAGAGAAAGATCGATCATCTAATTTTCTGTTGCTTTTTTTTTGTTATCATGAATGGGCACTGGATTTTGTCAAAAGCTTTTTCTGCATCTATGGAGGTGATCATACGGTTTTTGTCCTTGGCTCTGTTAATATGGTGTATTATTTTTATCGATTTACATATGTTGAACCGTCTCAGGAATGAATCCTATTTGCTCATGGTGTATCATCTTCTTGATGATGTGCTGCATTCTGTTTGCCAGTATCTTATTGAGGATTTTTTCATTTGTGTTCATTAGGGAGACTGGCCTATACTTCTCTTTGTTAGCTGGGTCTTTCTCTGACTTTGTTATCAGTGTAATATGCTTGCTTCCAGGAATGAAATCAAGAGTAGTAGTATTAGGTCTTATCTAAATTTCTTGTAGAATTAGACAGTGAATCCATCAGAGCTGGGCTTTTTTTCTGCATTTAGGTTTTCACTTATATCTTTGATTTCATTGATTGGTATTGGTTTAGGGTTTTTTTTTTTTTTTGTCTTCTTGATTCAACTTTCATAATTCACAAGTATCTAGGAAACTGTCTGATTCTTCTGCATTTTCCATCTTATTAGAATATACATTCTCAAAGTAAGGAATGATGATCTGGATTTTGGAAGGGTCCATTGTGATTTCATTCCCACATGTGTAGGTTTGTTCCCTTTGTTGACAAGAGGGCTTGTCAATTTTATTTAATCTTTCAAAGAAGTCACTCTGCATTGATTCTTTGTATTGTTTTCTTAGTTTCCAGTGTATTAATTTTGGTTCTGATTTTTATAATTTCCTTCCTTCTATGAGTTTTGGGCTGGGCCTGCTCTGCTTTTCCTAGAAGATTGAGGTTCACTATTAAGTTGTTCATTTGCCCTTTCTCCGATTTGTTGATACAGATATTCACTGATATAAATTTCCTCCTTAGGACTGCTTTCATTGTATCCCACAAGTTCCAGTGTGTTGTACTGTTGTTATCATTTAATTGTAGAAACTAATTTCTTAATTTCATCTGTGACCCTTTGGGCCAGAGCCATGTTTTAAAATTAAGATATAATTCACACAACATTTACTGCTTTAAAATGTATAATTCAGCAGGATGTGGTGGTGTGCATCTATAGTCCCAGAAATCAAGAATTTGAGACAGGAAGATGTCATGAACTCAGCCAGCCTGGGCTTTGTAGTGTGTTTAAGACCAGCCTGTACTACATTGTGAGACCCTGTCTCACAAACAAAACAAAATAGAGTCATAGAAAGCACATAAATCAATGTTTATTTGTGGATCTGGGGGTTGAACCCAGGGCCTTGTGTGTGCTAGATGAGTGCTCTACTGCTGTGGTACCTGCAAACCCTCTAAACATTCTATTTTAAGAAAGGATCTTGGAGGGTCTCCAGGCTGGTCCCATACTTGGGCTTCTTCTACCTCATCCTCCCGAGTAGCTGGATTCTAGGTGTGTGCCACCATGTATGCCTAAGTCAGTGTTTCTCAGTGCATCTGCAAGGTTGTACAGCCACCACCACTGTCCTCTCTCATCACCCCTCGGCCTGTCAGCTGTCATGCCCCATTCTCTTCCCTTCCCAGCCTCTGACAGCCACACATGTTTTCTGTTTCTATGGCTTTGCCTATCGGGGACATTTCAAATAAATGGGATCTTATAACATGTTACCTGTAGTCTTCCGCTTGGCCTAGTGTTCTTAAGGCTCACCCAGGTGGTGGCATGTGCCAGCACTTTATTCTTTTCCACAGCCCAACAGAATCATACTTCATGATGTATCCTGTTGGGCTTAACTAGTCATCGGCTGATGGACACTTGAGTTGTGTCCAGTTTAGTGTTACGATGCATAACGCTGCTATGAATGTTTGTGCACAAGTTTCTGTGGTATATTGTGTTTTCAACTCTCTGTGTACGCCTAGGAATGGAATTGCTGGGTCATAGGATAATGCTAGGTTTAATTTTCTGAAGAACTGTCAAGCTGACTGCTGAAGTGGCTACACTGTCTGACATTTCCATCAGCAATGGAGGAGGGTTCAAATTTCTCCATGTCTTGATAGAGATTAATTTGAGGAGAGTTACGTCAGGCATCAGAATGCTGCAGTTGAAAAGTAGGAATGATGCACTTCCTACTTATGTGGTTGACATGTATGAACAAAATGATGAGTGACTACCTCACTCATCTGTCAACCATTTGATCCCCAGCGATGAAAAGAACAAGGCGAAAGAAAATAAGTAACTTGGGGCTGGGGAGATAGCTCAGTGGACTATAGTGCCTGCTTAGGCAAGCTTAGGCAAGAGCAGGGACCTCGGTTCGATCCCTGGCACTATGTGCTTTGGGATGGATGCTTAATGTAATCAAAGGTATCTTTTTTTTTTTTTTTTTAAGTACAGCATTACTACTGATGTGTAGAAGAACCTTCAAAGTTAGTTATTTTCTTTGATTTTTTCCAGAGCCTGATTTTTAAGAGGACCCAATGAACTCAGAAGCAAGAACTGACAGATAATAGGAAAGCTTCTTAAGGTTTCTGGCAGGAGGCATGTTTCTGAATACTCTGGGCTTACAAAACTCTAGCCCTCCACCTCCTTGGGCCTGGCAATGAATCCCAGAAGACAAAGGCCCTTGTGTAGAAGCATTATTGCCACTGACTAGGACACTGGGTGCAAAGTAACATCACCTCAAGAAGGCCCTCTCATAGACTGTGTCACACAAAAGGGCTGAATCCTACTAGGGCAACAGACTGCATGACCTACAGAATAATCCACTCTGCTTGAAGCCCCTGTGTATCAGGCTGATGGCAGTGGCAATGAGCCTGGAGGGGGTAAAGACTGAGGACACTGGTGACAGCCTGGACACACCTTCACACAGTATGGCAATGAAGAGGGACCAAGCTAGTGGAAGACAGTGGTAGTGGCCCAGGATGGTCCTCAACTGCATGGTTAGGCCAGGTGAGATGCTTCTGGGTGGCTCCCAGAATGGACATGGTTGGGGGACAACAGTCTGAGACAGGAACAGGGACACATGGTTCACCATTATTTGTGTATTAACAGTCTATGACATTTCGGCTGGAAAGCATAGTCTGTTAAAGAAATGAAATGTATACAGGTCGTCAAGGAATATGCTGAACAAATTGGATCTGAACAACTGAAAGCACATTGTTCTGTGACGAGTTGTAGGTCCGTGAAATAAAATTTTTCCCACTTTGAGTCTTTGTTAGTGTTGTAACTGACATAATAAAGCTGTCTCATGGCCTTTCCCACATAGGTTGCCACGTTCTCACATTTAGGAAATTTCCGTTCGTTTAGAGATCAGTGTTCCCGCGGTGTTTTTAGTCTATGATGTTTGGGGTTATAGGTGAAAATGTAATTTGCAGCTAATGGCTGGAAAAGTAGCTAATATAGTGTGAAAAAATACAAATAAAAGCAAGCCTCACAGGAGCCAGGATGTTGAGTTAACACAAAGCCATGGCCCACCCAAGCTGTTCTGAAAGTTGCCCTGAGGTCTTGCACTCAGGAGGGAGGAGAGGGAAGGATTCTACTCGATGCCCTTTCTATATCACAGCAGTAAGATCACCTTAATTTTTCTAACAGGCTGAGGTGTGATCAAAACACACACTGAAGGTTTACATTTTTAAAACTGAATTATAGTAAAAGTCATACTGCCACTACTCTCCCTAAAATACCCCTCAATTCCAACACACACAGCATGCACCACTTTCCGAGGCAGAGCTAGAAGCCCTTTGCCACAGGTGTCTTCAGTGGCTCTTTTGTGTCTGCCTCGATATACTGAGCTGATTCAAAATGCTTACTGGTCATAGTGTTTATGTTATATATGAGTTGTTGAATAATGGGGGAAGAGAAGCCGGGCGTGGTGGCTCACGCCTGTAATCCCAGCACTCGGGAGGCTGAGGCAGGAGGATTGGTGCGAGTTCGAGACCAGCCTGGGCTACAAAAGTGAGCTCAGGACCAGCCTCAACTGCATAGCGAGACCCTGTCTCAAAAAGACAAAAAAAAGAATAATGGGGGAAGGTTGCCCTGGCAACTGTGTGGTGAGGCGACTACATCATTGGCTGAACATCACAGAACAAACGTGCATGAACCAGGAGAGTGCTGACGTCACTGGGAGATCACTGGGAGACAACGCCTTGTGGACACACTGCTGTCCTTGCACTGCGGAGAACAAAACAGTTGGGAAAAATAGCTCCCTGCACCCCCGAGGACACATTGTACCCTTCATGGCCATTTGACTGGGGAAGAGATAGAAGTCACAGGATGCCAGAGTCTGTCACCTAGGTGAATAATGACACACTGTGTTTTCAACTGAGGCTTGACACACCGAACCTCAGTTAGCATCGCTGGGCAGCAATGGGATAAAGCTCATTCTTTATCCCAGCTTCAAAGACGCTCACAAGAGAGGACTTCCAAAACTGCTTCAAAAGTGGCAAGAAGGCTGGGACAAAAGCATGTTTGAGGGGGAGTATTTCGAGTGTGATGAACAGCAATGTGCCTTTTATTGTAATAAAAGTAAATTCAAAATTTAAATTTAAATTTAAAAATTTAAATTCAAAAACACGTTTTTCAACCACCACTTGGGTACAAATTCAGTCAATGATCTTTATTGAAGATAGCATGAGTTACATATTTCCCACTGAGAGGAACTTTCCAGACCTTTAGGAAAGAAGTCTAACAGCTCTTTTCTGATAAATTCTTGATACGTTATCAGAGGAGCACAGAGACATCGTGGATGGGCAGTGTGTAAGCAGCAGGGGAGGCACTTAACCCGGCAGGGGAGAGACCCTGGCCACAGAGGTGGCTTTCCTGGGACAAGGACGTGCTGCTCCCCCTGTGATTTCCCCAGATTGTGCAATGAGAAACTCGGGTTGGGGGCTGCACAGGGAGGCATGGTCAGGGGAGACACTGCATTCCCTCTGTGTGTGGGATCAGAGATGAAAGGGACATTTTCAAACTCTGGCATGTAAGTCAGTTTTCTGTTGCTATCACAAAGAATCCAAGGCTGGCTACATTATGAAGTTTGGTTCACAATTCTGGGGCCACCACCTGTGCTGCTCAGGAGGGCTGGTGATGGGCCTCAAAAGGGCAGGAGTGTATGCAAAAAGAGAGCGATCAAGCAGGAGATGTGAGAAAGGATGGGGCAGACTCACCCCCACGGCACCACTGGAGACCAAGCCTCAGGCACACAAACCCTCAGGGGCAAACCCCAGCCATGCACAGCAGTGGGATTCTGTAAGGGTCCCAATACAGCTTGGAAATAGCTTGGGCCAGGGCAGCTGGGTGCGCCCATAGAAGTCCATAGTCCCCACCAACAGTCACACAAAACTGGAATGAGGTTTAATCTCTTTTGTAAATCGATTTTGCCTAACATTTATGTTTGAATGCAGGGATTTGCTGCTTTACAAAGCTAGAGAGAAAGAAAGAGAGGCAGAGAGATAGATGGGAGATAAAAACCACAGGGGGCGGCCTGGCCTCTGCGCCACTCCTGCCAGTGTTAGCCTTCCTCCAGAGCAGCCTTGGCCAGGCTGAATCCTGCATGTGAATCACAGCTGCAGCAAACTCAGCTGCTGTTTTCCTTTCTCCTACAGGGAATTCATTTACCCCTGGCTTCCAATATGTGCTCTTGGCCACACTTGTCATGGCTGCTTTGCTGCTGCGCCACTGAGGCCTCAGTTTTGCTGAATCTATCCTACTGACCCCTGGCTGACCCCTAGCTCTGTACGTCTCCATGTATTGGGACAAAACTTGGAGGATTCGGATAGGAGTACGCTAAGCTGTAACTCTGTACAGGATCGGGGCGGCTCTGCTCAGCATGGCTGAGACTGAGCTGGAAAGCAGAGGCCCACAATTCCTTGGAGGGCAGGAGGACTGGTAGAAACACCAGGGGATGATGTGACCAGAGTGCTTGGAAGCGTGGTCCCTATAATGCAGCCCTGTGACCTCTGGAAACTGCACGGGGCACTACTGCATCCAAAGTCAGCCGTGTAGATACTTCTTTTTGTGTCATAGTATTTGAGACATTGTTGCAACAATGTCTAATATTTTCCATGCATCATAATAGAATAAATCCAGAAGAGAAAAAGAAACAGCCAGGAAAAAAATAGTCTAAATAGAGAATAAAAGATGAAACTCAGTGCCATCCGTGAGCTTACTCAGTAACTTGATCTGACTATACACATTCTAGAAGGTTTCCTCCATCCAGAGGAACTCCCATCTCTACCTTGGGCTGCGGGGGGCACCTTGGGCAGCAGGCAGACATGCCAGCTCCTGCTGGCTCCAGTCCTGTCTGGCCTCTCGGCCACTCAGCATTTCCCAAGTGCTGGGCCTCTGAACGCCCCACGTGGCCTTACTACGATTCTTCGTGTTGGTTGGTCTGGAATCCATCTGTGCAGCCACACTTGGTCTCCAGATGGTGCCCAAAAGGAGTAACAGGTTCCTGGCATGTGCAGCATGTACAGCCGGTCACTTTGCCTAGTTTCTGCCTCATTCCTGTGCAGGACTAGGCTTTAGTATATATATATATATATATATATATATATATATATATATATATATATATATAGTATTTGGTACAGGGTCTCACTATGCAGCTCGGACTCATAGTGATCCTGATGTTTTCAGCCTCCCCAGCACTAGGATTATAGGCACGTGCCACTGTGCCCGGACTTAGACATTAGCTTGGAAGCTATCTGCAACTGTCACTCTGTAACATGGCCCCGGCCGTGCACTAATGCCACCTTCTCATATTGCCCATGCTGCTGCCACCAGACACCTATGTGAGAACTTAGGAATGAACTACACATTCCCCTCAGGTTCCTACTTTTTTTCATTTGTCACAAGCCAGCTCTGTCAGAACTGTCATCATCTAGAGGTGATCAGGCCAAGAGATGTGGCTCCTCAGGATGGAGGTGCCACAGAGGCAGTATCGGCGGTGAGGAAGCTACGGCACCCATCCACAGCCGGCTGTTTGTTATCACTGAAAGCTCTAAGAGTTGTGCCATCCCTGCGGTGCTGCCGGACCACACAGGCTCTTCTTGTTCCTGACCTTCATTATGTGACTGGAGCTTCCCAACTCCAGAGGAAGCTCAGGCGAAGAGGATGTCTCTGGGCTGACTTCAGGCAGAGACAGGAAGGAAAAGTCACAACCAGAAGTCTGCTGGAGGACAGGGACCTGGCACGGCCTCATGCTCTGCATTGCTGAGGAAGCCAAGCTCATCCCTGAAAGGGAAGCGTTGATGCGACCAGTTCCTAACGGTAAAGTCAAATCTCAAGTCCAGAGACACACAGGCAACGGAAGGGATTCCTGCTATTGTGTGCATCTGTATGGTGTTGCACAGGGCCGGGTATATGAGGGACACCCAATTCTTGCTTCCCAACAGGTGAATGTATACATAGATGAGTGGATATGATTTCCAAAAGGTCACAGTTGGGGTCCAAGGGTCTTATGTAATTCACCAGAGCACAAGTCAATCACTCAGAAGACAGGGAGAGGCACAGCATCGATGTGCATAAGTCAAGGACAACCCAGGTAAGAAGCAGGCTTGAGTCCGGGGAGATAGCTCTGTGGCACAAGTGCCTGCTTGGCAAGTGCAAGATCATGAGTTTTAAACCCTGGTCCCACAAAAAAAAAAAAAAAAAAAAAAAAAAAAAAGCAGGCTTGAGTTACAGCAGATTGTTGCATGTATTACAGTTTAGCCTCAACCTACTTTTCTTTGGTGACCTTATCAGAACACTCATTTTCTGCATTCAGAAACCTTTTGTTTAGCCACAGTGTTACTATTCATAGGTAAGCAATGTGCTTGTCCTATCTGACACACATCTTCCAACTAGTGAAGAACAGGGCTGCACCATTTGCTCTTACCACTGCTCTGCTGCACCTGACAGAAATGGAAGGCGAGGGGGCTGGGGAGATAGCTCCGTGGCACAAGTGCCTGCCTGGCAAGTGCAAGGTCGTGAGTTTGAACCTCAGTCCCACCAAAAAAAAAAAAAAAAAAAAAAAAAAAACAAAAAAAAAACAAAAAAAGAAATGGAAGGCGAGGTGAGGACACATGTGTAAAACATCCAAGCTTCTCGAATGCCAGAAAACAGGGTCTATGACTCACTCCTTACTGCCATAAAAGCTGGAAGAAAAGTCCAGCGGTAGGAACTTCTCCATGTTGCTCTGGATGAAAGCCAAGATGCCTCTAATAAAACAGCTTATGTATAAAGATTTGGTGCATTCTTAAGACACAGGGAGCCAGGCGTGGTGGCGCACATCTGTAATCCCAGCACTCGGGAGGCTAAGGCAGGAGGATTGGTGCGAGTTCAAGACCAGCCTGGGCTACAAAAGTGAGCTGAAGGCCAGCCTGAACTGCGCAGTGAGACCCTGTCTCAAAAAGACAAAAAAAAAAAAAAAAAAAAAAAAAAAAAAAAAAAAAAAAAAAAAGACACAGGGGATAACTGGGTCGATGTGAGCTGTGGACTGGCTGCACAGTGTGTGTGTGTGTGTGTGTGTGTGTGTGTGTGTGTGTGTGTGTGTGTTGAGCTGGGGGCTGGAAGCTTCTAGCAAGGTCCCCTGCACTGGTGAGTGGATCTGGAAGATCTCTTTCTGGATATAATCTCCATGCAGGGGCAAAAAAAAAGGACTTGTCAGGTGACTCAGAAGACAAGTATTTTTTAAGTCGAGAAGAGTGCAATCGTCTTACCATCTCTACTTTTAGAGATGAATAAAAAAAGGCACAAAGAAAGGAAGTGGGCTGTTCCGGGGCCTCCTGTAACTACAGTCCATGCTGCTTCCTTATATAGGTTTCTTGAGCACACATGATCTTAGTTTAGGTTTCCAAAACCGATGGTTTTTATTTATAGGTAAGCAAACCCCAATTTTTCTAAATTCTCCCTAAAGACGATGCCAGCCAGACCTTAATTTGTGTGATCACCGGGCTGAGAGGACCCTCCTTTGTCTCTTCCTGTCTCAGTTTCTTGAAGAAACTAGATGACCTCTTCAGTTCTGTAAACGGCCCCAACTTTCCTTTTTTTTTTTCTCTTTGTCAGCCATCTGAGCCCTGCTGATCCGTCCAGATCCCTGCTGGCTGTGTGGCCCTGTTCCAGTCCTGTCCTTCCTGGTGAGGTGCTGTCAGGAGGGCTGGACCAGGGCCTGGGAACTGTGCTGCTGCCGAGGCCCTGGCAGGAACAACAAAACACAGCAGCCCTCCTGGAACTATCCTGGAACTATTTGTCATCTATCGTCAGAGAACATAGAACCTTGGCTGTGGAAAATAACAAATGCCCTTGAGTTTCAGATGTCAAGACCCCGATTTCACCACACCCTGAATGTTTGTCCCCTTCTAGAACTCACACAAATGGCAAAAGGTTAAAGGAAAACTCCACCCCTTAGCATTTCCTCACTTACTTCCCGCTCCAAGACTAGCTGGCTAGGGCAAGGAGGGGAAATTCTTATATTTATAGCCTTGTGAATAGCAGAGCCAGGCTTGGCAGCTTCAGAGGGGCTGAGCAGACCTTGAAACCTGGGATCCACAGCACTCTTAGGGGCAGTCGGCCAGTATTCCCTTCTAAAGATTAGGAAACCAAAGCCACAGAGGATGCCTGCTATTACAGGTTAAGTGTATCTTCCCAAAGTTCACGTGGTGAAGTCTTACCACTGAGTACCTCAGGATGTGACCTTATTTGGAGACAAAGACTGTGGAGATAGTTAAGCTAAAATGAGCTCCCTGGGCTGGGCCTTCAACCATGACTGCTGGAGCCATTGTACAAAGAGCAAACTTGGACAGAGGGGCAGCAACACACGAATACAAATACAGGCGTGTATAAGTTGAAGAGCGGACGTATTCTCCCCCACAGTCCCTGCAAGGGACTGACCCTACTAACTTCCAGCTGTCAGGATAGTGAGGCAGTACATTTCTGTTGTTCAAGACACCCAAGTGACAGCCCTTGCAAGTGAACACACTGTCCATACTGAAGTGGCCACATGGCTTGGGTCTCCCAGCTCCTCCTGCAAGGCTCCCTCCTAGCACAGAGCCCCAGAACTAGAGATGACCCAGGTGACTATTTGCAGAAAATCAGGATGCCTTCCAGGAGGCCAGCTTGCCTGAGAATTTGGGGAGCAACATTATCTTTTTTGTTGGAATCCCTGTATGTAGGACAGGTAAGAAGATGACCTTGTCTTCATCTTATTTGGTTTGAATGCTACTGAATTCATTATCACAGAGCCCATGACCCATGATTCATGTGGCATTGTTAGCGCCCCTGTTCAAATTCCTTAAAATATTGCCTGAACATCTCAGAATTTCTTTTTGGGAGAATATCCCCAGCTTAGCCACCTTCATCTTTTACTAGTACATGTGTCCAGAGTTCTGTTCTTCATTTGTTATTAGCAGTGTCTTTGGTTTTGTTAACTTATGCCAAATGGGCATTTTAAGCCATAGCACTTTCTATTGAATGAATATCTCTAAGAATGATGTGGAATCTTTGCAATTATTCCTCACAACAGAGTGAAATTCTGACTTTAAAGGAGTTTAAACAACACCCCATAAGAGCAGCCCTTCCTAATAAGGTAGACTCTCTTCACTCCTCTGAAGGGTTACTCAGAGGTCCAATGACTTTGCTGAGAACTCACAGAGGCTCTGTTCTCTCTCAGTGAGGAGAAGGCATAATAAAGCACTCCTACTGCCTGGCACAAGCTGAGACAGTTCCAGAGAATACTTAGAGGACAAGTGAAGAACAGCAACTGCACCAGGCTCAGGGTTTAGCTGCCTTGTCCCAGGAGAATGCGCTGGGAGAAACCACACTTCAGTTGTTACCTCAGAGCAGTAAGACTGGTCCACTTTGCCAGGGACTGGGCCCCACCCTGGCTTTATGATGTGCAGCTTGCGTAAGTCCTAGTGTCACAGAAAAAGTATTTCCACATGGGCTTTTTTTTTTTTTTTCAGTACCAGGGATTGAACTCAGGACCTAATGCTTGCCAGGCAAGCACTTATTCTACTGAGCTCTCTCTCCTCCACATGGGCTTATGATTAGGGTCTTCCAGAGTTCAGGATATCAGGATTCCTCTCACCAAGGGATATTCCGCAAAGTAGTTGGCAACTTTTAACTCCCCTACGAACATTATTAGCCATGTTATCTTCCATTAATATTTCATAAAGACACGGACATTTATGCTTTTGCATTTTCAAAACTTGACTTGAATCATTTAAAAAAGTGACAGAATTTGATTTATTTTTTGTATGGAGTTCTACACTATCCTATTTTTTTTTTGTGATAAATTCTGATTAAAAAAAAATGGACATTTATGCTGGAGGGTTGAGAATGTAAGTTAACAGACCGACAATTGGAGAAAAAGAAGGGCTATAAGGATAGCCAATATTTTGGACCTAGCCCTTCAAGGTCAATAAAGACCAAGGATATAAGAGAACCTGTGCTGAAATATCCTATAACTCAGAGGTGTCCCAAATTTCCTGGTCAAGGAGATTATGGGACCTCAGAGGAAAGGGATGAATGAACTGCAGTGCGTCTAAGGAGAGTCACCCAGAGAAAAACATTCTCTCAGGCTTTCACAGAAAGCAAAATGGCCAAGCAATGGCCGTGACTCGTCCTGAA
>PVJA010053990.1:0-11625 GCA_004027025.1 Myocastor coypus
TCTCTCTCTCTCTCTCTCTCTCTCTCTCTCTCTCTCTCACACACACACACACACACACACACACACACACACACACACAAGAATATCCTTGAGAATTTTTTGGAGTGTTGGTTTGATGGTTGTGAATTTCTTTAGGTTCTTTATAACCTTGAAATACCTTACTCATCGATTTGGAAAGATAATTTTGCGGACATAATTTGGGTTGAAAGTTGTTTTCTTTTAGAGGTTCAAATATTTTATTCCAGGCTCTTCTTGCCTTTAAGGTTTGTGTTAAGAAATCTTTTAATTTTTATAGGTTTTCCTTTATATGTGATACATTTCTGTTTTCTAGCTGCCTTTCAGATTCATTCTGTTCTTGTGTTGGATTTCTGGTGTTTTAATTACTGTGTTGCACTGAGTACTTTCCCCCCCAGTCATGATTTGTTTGGGGTTCTATATGCTTCACTCACATATGTGTTAAAAATTATTTTTCCATGCCTGGAAGGTTTTCTGCTATTACATCTATAACCAGAGTTTTTATGCCCTCATACTGTCTTCTAATTTTTCATTATATTCAGTTATTCTTACATTAGTCTTTGAGTCATTTAGCAGCTACTGGGTTAGCTTATTTTTAAGGTAATCTCTTTAATTAATCATTGACTATGGCCCTGTCTGCTAGATCTGACAGTGTCTTCACATTGGTCCCTTCTATTACCCATACTTTGTTATATTTTTAATCTCTTAGATTTCTGTTCGGGAATTTTTTATGGACTCTCATTCTTTTCTGTGCTGGACATCATGGTTTGGATCTCTTTCTTTAGCTCCACTAGTTTTTGTTTGTTTGTTTGTTTGTTTGTTTTGTTTGTAATGCCTTATAGACTCAATGATCACCTGTTTCATTGGGGTCATTATCTGACAAGTGATATGTTCTTTAAACTCACAACATATGTTTTATCTCCATTGATATCTTTTTGGACTTTCTGCTCTGTGGCTCTTGCTATGCCCTCTCAACCAGTTTGGGTGAGTTGGGAGTTTTGGATGCATTTTGCTTCCATTTTTTAGTGTTTCTGTATTTTTGGTTTTTGTGTTAGAGTTTATGGGTTCTTGGAAGTGAATCACATTTTTATAGATGAACCCCAGGCAATCCAGGTATTGGCACACAGAGAAAAAACAATTGACAACAACTGTGTTACCTTGGCTATAGTAGTGAAGTCAGCAGTGGTGTCAAATATCAACCAACTACTGACAAACCCTAAGAACCACTCATGATCTGGCCTTAGCCAGAGCAAAGATCTTCATGATTTTAGTGAGGACACTTAGACCACCCTGATACTAACCTATAATAATTCATACCACAAATTTCTGCTTTACGTAGGCAGCTGTACAGGAGTTCAGGTATACTTCTGGACAAAATACTGTTTTGTTTAGTCTACAAGTTTTAAAGGTTATACCCACCAAGCCTGGCGTCCCGTCGCAGTTGAATGTCCTTGTCTGAGCCTAACCATTCTAGTGGATCCCAGGAGATTCCTGTGTAACTCGCACCCTGTCCAAGCCTACCTGTGGTCTCTGTAACACTTTAGTCCTGAAACGAAACTCTTCTCTTGGGAAGTCTATGATTTTCACTTGTGCTGTTCTGTCTTGTGGAGATCCCAGGAATGGAGTTGGATAGGATTTGGTAGTTTGGGTGTTTTCTTTCCACCCACATGGATTGCTTGAACCCTGTGCTGGGGACCAGTGTTCAAGAGGAGAAGTTTTAAAGGTACTTTAAAAAGCAGAAATCGGGGCTGGGGAGATAGCTCCGAGGCACAAGTGCCTGCTGGGCAAGTGCAAGGTCGTGAGTTCGAACCCTGGTCCCACAAAAAAATAAATAAATAAATAAATAAAAATAAAAAGCAGAAATTGAAGTTAGGTAGCTTTAACTTGTTTTGCCATTTTAACTATCTTACCATCAGTACATGTTTGTAGTATATAATGTTTCTGTTCTCAGTGTGGAGTTGGTACATGTACACAGTACAGCTTAATTCCTTTTTCATCCTCTTTCCTATCCCTCCTTACGTCCCTCCATCTTTTGATCACCATTTAATATAAATGTAAACTAATTTAAATGACTGTACACAGTAGAATTCTTTAAGATGTAATTGAAATTCAAGAATTTTTTTAATTAGTGCTCAATTTCTTTCTACCAAAAGGAATTATGACCTTTAAATCTTAATAACAGTGTAAAACTACACTAGATATACTATACATGAATAGATTTAATTTATATTTCATTACAGGTACTGAGGATGTTGTAGGTCCTGAAGGAATGGAGAAATTTTGTGAAGACATTGGTGTAGAACCTGAAAACGTAAGTTTGACTTACTGAGTAATATCAGTTATGTTTCTTTCTTAATCTTTTGTCCCCATACCAAAAAAAAGCAATAATAAAGAAATGATGATATATTTGAACTTATGAGTCCACTTAAGAATTGAGTTCGAATTCTGGTTTGACTTGCAAGTGTATTTTTTCTTATAAGTGGGAGGATATTAACTATGGCCAGTTTTCATATATGGTTCAATTTCTTATATATAAAAGGTAAAGTATGCTTGGAATGCATGTCACTCTTATCTTTTTGATGTGTACTGCTCCTGGTGTAAACTCAGTTAATGTCATTCTTTCTCTCAAGAGTAGTACTTGAAAATAAGAGACCATAGTCTTGACAGGCTACAGTTTTGTATTTCCTTGAATTTCCAAATATCTGTGTAAAAATTGTGTAGCTGCTTTTATCACATTGTATGGAATGTTAGTAGAATATCAATGATGGTCAGAAAATATCAATTCCAAGCTAAGTCAAAGATATTTGATACTCAGAAAGCCAGTGATGATAAGCTCAAGTACCTATGCTATAGTGTAATAGTATCAGAAAGCTTTTCTGCTGGAGGGTTAAGAATGTAAGTTAACAGACCAAAAATTGGAGAAAAAGAAGGGCTATAAGGAAAGCCAGTATTTTGGCCCTAGCCCTTCAAGGTCAATAAGGACTCAGGATATAAGAGAACCTGTGCTATAATGTCCTATAACTCAGAGGTGTCCCAAATTTTCTGGTCAAGGAGATTATGGGACCTCAGAGGAAAGGGATAAATGAACTATAGTGCATCTAAGGAGAGTCACCCAGAGAAAAACATTCTCTCAGGCTTTCACAGAAAGCAAACTGGCCAACCAATGGCCGTGACTCATCCCGAAGGCTGACAAATTAACAACAGCTCTGCAAAGTACTGTCTATGGTCCCAAACTTAATCCTGAGGGGATTTGACCCTGGAAGATACAAAAAAAAAAAATGAATGTTTTGTTATACAGGTCTTGCTTTGACTTGCCCTTGATCACCTGGGGGGGGGCTTAATTACATTGCATGAAACGCAGAGCTAGATTGGTGAGATGAGCTTTAGGAGGCTTAGATCAATAGCCTCCAACATTACAAACTTCACTGGTGGCCCACTGCAATTGCAGAACATTTGACTGTGTATGCATCTGCTTCTTCTTAGTCCAAAGAGAAGAATTTTCTTTTCTTTTCTTCCTTTTTTTTTCTTCTTATCAACATCAATAGGGAGGTGGATCATGCCCACACACTGTGCTCTGTAGAACTATTGTGAGGATAATATGCAGTGTGTCAACTTTTAAAGAAAAGAAAGGGGAAAAGAAAAAAAAAGTAATGTTTATTAAAAAAAAAAAAAAAAAGGTAAATTATGTACTTAAAGTAGTTATTTAAAAATTATGTGGGCACATGCAACTACAATAGCACACTGGGTGCTATGTATCTTTGTCCCTCTTAATAGTAGTTTTAACTTAATGTAGAATTATTTTTTTTTCCAATTTTTTTATTGTTTAAATTTAACAATGTTTATATTACATATTTAATGTAGAATTATAAATAATCATGCATGAAGGTTTTGGTAGATAATAACACATCTTTCACATATCTTTCATTTTGATTAAAGCGTACTTCAAAAAGTAATTGTTTTTTAGTGTAAAATTATTAAGTAGTTGTTAAATTCAGTTAGGGTTTTTTTTTTTTTTTTTTCTCTAATTTTTAGCATCGTGTTACTGTTGTAATATAATCTTTTACATTAGAATGGAAAGTTATTCTTACATGCCTGGTTTATAAATGATATAGTTTGACTTTATATTGGCCTTCAGTTTGCAACTGTATTCTAGGTGCTAAAGGAATTTGTGACCTGGAAGAGAACATACTCTGTCTTTAGACTTTCTGAGACATCTGGTATACCTGCATTTATGTATGTTTTTAAAGGAAACTGAGAATTGAGACCTCATGTATTTCTGCATTTTGCTCTTAAATTTCTGTACTTATGGCATTTGCCACTATCCCTACTTTGTCCCCAGTGGCACATAAATTTTCTAAAGTGCTTTGGAATTTCTTTCATTCATTATAGGGATGTTTATCTTATCCGCTTTTAAGTGTCCCAGTTCATGTATTTTCATAATTTATCTTGGTATAAAAATTTGGGAAAATGGGACCAATCGTATTCCTTCAGATCTGGTCCATGGACATGGGATATCTGATTTCTTTTTTTTTTTTTTTGCAGGACCAGGGTTCAAACTCATGACCTTGCACTTACCAGGCAGGCACTTGTGCTACTGAGCTATCTCCCCAGCCCCTAGACATAGGAAAAGACCATTTTCTGACTTTCCAGAAGGATATTTTCAGCTGGTGTCAGGGGCAAGCTTGGCACAGTATTTTCTGACAGTGTTGTCAGAGGGGTGAGAATGGGTTGTGCTTGATGGTAGGTCTAGAGAGTCCATCCAGAAGATAGCATTAAACACATTCTGAGGAGTAGGGCTAGGCCCAAAGTCAGATGAGGTTGGGTTGCTAGGGTTAAGCTGTAGGTATGTGAGGCTTTAGCCAGACCTTGTCTCAGAGCAGAATAGCCTGTTTTTGGAGAGATGGCTGACCAGGTAGGAATAAAGGCACAGCTTTTCAAAGTTTGTTATCACTAATAGCAATACTCAATAGAAGAGAGGTATTGTTATCCTTTTTTGGCAGCTAAGAATCCTTTAAACTTTCTGTAGCAGCAGTAGATATAGTGTGAAATCATGTCGAAGACTTAAGACCAAATTCACACTCGTGTTGAAAGTATGCATTGCTCAAGTCTAATCCTGAGTTGTCACCAACAGAAGTTGTATTATTTTATATCATGTTTTTTTTTTTTTTTTTTTTTTTTTTTTTTTTTTTTTTTTTTTTTTTTTTTTTTTTTTTTTTTTTTTTTTTTTTTTTTTTTTTTTTTTTTTTTTTTTTCTTGTCTGAATTGCATTTTGGAAGTATTTAAAATGTTAACCTGATATTTGTAGATTATGATACTTAAGCAGCTGATAAAATTGAAGTCTACCTTACCATGGTGAAGGCAAAGTTTTTATTTTTTTAAGCTTCCTTATTAAGTATTTCATCTATAGGCTTCAGCTCCTTAGCCATATTTCACTTGCTTGTGTGGTTTCTTGGGCCCTCACTTTATTTATTTTTTAAATTTAAATTTTTCTTTCTCTCTCTCTTTTTTTTTTTTTTTTTCTTGTTTTGTATTTAGTACACTGTCTACAGGGTCTGACTACATAGATCAGACTCGTAGTGAGCCGCCTGTTTTCAGCCTCCCAAGAGCTGGGATTAGAAGCGCTTGCTACCACGCCCAGTCTCAGTTGCAATTTCACCCCACCCTGGAGGTGGGGTGGCTCAGCAGGCCTGGGGACCAAACACCCTACCCCTTGCACATCCTTGCAGGCACTTTAATCCGCTGAGCTATTTAGCCAGCCCTATTAAATTTTTATATCAGCTTGATCCATTTCTCTGTCACCATCATCTGACCCAGTTAGATACACAGAAGATGATTTGAGGTAGTTCTTATAGTAGTTAAGCAGAAGCCTTAGGTTCTCTGTAAAGAAATCACATTACTACTACAGAAACTCCTATTTCTACTCAGTGCCTGCCTCTGTTACAACAAATGGAAAGTGTCTATTAACAATGTGTACCTGACCCCAAGCTAGGATTGTGCCTTGTATGTGATGACATACATGTTGTAGCTCAAGTTGAAAGCCCTAGAGGTGGCCTGCCGAGTGCCCAGATGGTCCTAAGAGAACCTTATCTTGCCACCCTTTTAGGATAGACAGACTCTTATTTTCTAGTTATACTCATCTTTCCTGTTATCCTTGAGGTGTATGAGGACGACTTCCTCCTCCTTGCGCACTTATGGGAAGCCTTACCCCTGTTCCTGAACAGGACTAGGGATGGCTTGGAGCTAGGTGTATCCTTAAAATGTAATTTTGTCTTCATACCTTCAGAGATTTAATATAATTTAACTTTTGGTTCTCTTTGCCGTCCATTTCCGAAGGCAGCTGTGATTTTTTTTTTTTTTTTTTTCTTGTGGGACTGGGGCTCGAACTCACAACCTTGCACTTGCCAGGCAGGCACTTGTGCCACAGAGCTATCTCCCCAGCCCCTGTGTGAAATATTGATAAAGCAGTGTCACTGAATTGTCATAGTTCCTAACATCTGAAGTTTTAGAAGATTCACTAAAAGCAAGAATGACACCGAAGGACTGATACCTGCTGAGAGGCAGTTGGGTCAGGCCATTCATCCTGGCTCATTCTAGGCTCAGCACTGTTTCAGGTGGAACCAGAGGCTACTTTTAAGTGATTTCCCAAGCAAACGCAGTGGTGTATTCCCAGGACTTTGGAGGACTGAGCCAAGAGGATCACAAGTTCAATCTCAGCTTGGGCAACTTAGTGACTTACCCAAAAAATTTGAGAAATGTTGGGTTGTAGCTCTAGGTGGAAGCCCTAGGTTCAGTTTTAGTCTCCAGTAAGATTTCCTCTGCAGTGTATGTGGTTCAGTCCATAAACATTAATGATGATGTGGTATGTCCATCAAGGCACAGCTGCCAACATCCTCCATTTATTTGTTAAGTCTTTTGTACTTTCCATTTCACTTCACAGAAGATTGGAGATTATTCCATATTTGAGCAGATAGCTTTACCTCATTTGTGTTACGTGTCACAGTATTTCTTTATTTGGAATATGTTTACAAAAAAACATTTAGCCAAACCCTTACTTATCAGCATTTGGTTGTTTTCAGCCTTTGCCACTATAAACTATAGCACAATAAATACTGAGTAGATTGCATAGTTTCACATGCATGTACGAGTATAAATATGAGATAGCTTTGTCTAGGTGGAACTGGTGAGTGGATGACTGGTTTTAATTTTGACAATTACTTTCATTCTGTGGCTGTGTAGCCAGAAAACACATGTTTTTCCAAAGCCAGTTCAGCAGACTGCATGCTCAAATTTTTCAGTTATTTGCCAAAGTAGAACTCAGTTTTGAAGTTATTCTGTTCATATTTCAGTGACTAAACTATTATTGAGAATATAAGCATTTGTAGATGTTGGTATGTTTAATTACTGAAATTATGTTTTGTTTTGTTTTTTTAACAGGTAGTTATGCTTGTCCTAGCTTGGAAATTGGATGCACAAAACATGGGTTATTTTACCTTACAAGAATGGTTAACAGGAATGACTTCTTTACAGTAAGTCCTGAGACTAAACATAAAATAGTGTTAAAGATGAAATGTGAATTCTTAATATAGTAATTTTGTTGCAGAATATTTTGCAGAACCTTATCTTTTGAGCTAGGAATAATACACCTTAATTTTTACAGGATTAAAGTTGAGTTGGAATGATTTTATAATTTTATTTAAGTAATTTTTGAATTTGTCAGCTTTTAATATCTTGTCCCTTTGCAAGTATCCATAGTAGTTTTCAGTGTGCTTTTTAGTAGTTTATGAAACGTTTCATTATTTTCCATTCAAGCCTCAAGGTTGCCCTGTGAAAGAGCAGTCACACCAGGGATAGAACTCAGGACCTTGATGCTTGCCAGGCAGACGATTATGCTGCTGAGCTATATCCCCAACTACAGCAGTTAAACTTTACACAGAAAGTTTGACAGATGGGGAAGCTGATGCTTAGAGGAACTAAGTGGCAAAGACTGAAAAGAAGCCTAATTTTCTCATGGTCAAATTTTCCCTCTAACAACAATATCTGATAGAAAATAAATTTTATGTGCAGCCCAAATCATCCTTTTACAAATATAGATTTGTGTCAGTATATTCTAGAATTTGCGAATCTCTTTGTGATCGTACTTGGAGAAGAGTGCTTCCCAGTGTAAAGCCTGTTGACTTCCTCACAGCCATGTGATGGCTGCATTGCCAAGCATCCTATCATGAAAGTGCATGGCCTTACCAGGGCTTTATTTCAGGGCTTCAGAGATGGCATGATCAACATTTTCAGGCCTGTTTTCATTTGTTTTAAAAGGGGATGGTATCCATTTTTGTAGTTTGAGGTTTTTATATTTATCTTTAGTAAAGAATCTAATTAGGCCTTGCCCATCTTTTTTTGTTTGTTTTTAGACAGGGTCTCACTATTCAGTTTTGGGGGCCCTGTGCTCACTTTTTGTAGCCCCCAGGCTGGTGTCAAACTCCTAGTGATCCTCCTGTCCCAACCTCCCAAGTGCTAGGATTATAGAGGTGCACTGCCATGCATAGTTCTGATGTGGGCTCTGAATGCCCAGGGTCCCAGGGTTGGTATGGTGTGTGGGGCCAGGGATCAAACTTGGGACCTTGTGCTTGCCAGGTGGTGCTTATGCCTCTGAGTTATCTCCCCAGCTGGTGCCCATGTATTTTGAGGGTGTCACATCCTGGGAAATGAAAGAAGCAGTTTCGTGGAAGAGGTGTGTCTTTGTTCTAAAGAGGCCAACTGCACTGTTGGGCTGTTTATTGAGCAACTCTGCTAGGTTGTATGAGGAAAGTGGTGGCAGGTTGGTTCTCATGGTTCGCTAGAGGACGGTTGGCTACAGCTTGGCCTCTGGAATTTCTCTGATAAGCCCCACCCACCGTCCATAAAGGCCTGGAAGAATCTGCTTGCTTTTTGTGAGGTGAAACTCTTGGCTTCCTTACCAACAAGGTGGAGATAATTATTTACAGTAACCTTTAAAGTTCTTCATAGTGAGTCCAACTTCAGGTTCTAAGAACCTCCTTTCCCCCCTCCCAGATGAGACATTTTTTTTCAGCAGATACTGGCATGAGAGTAGGATACCAAGTGCAGCATTTTAGGCCTTGATTGGGGGAAGCCATGCACATGATGTTAGGGGCAGGGGCTTAGAAACAATACCCCATAATGAAAATGTTACCTTTCTTTACACTAATTAAAAACTAATGATTTCTATGTGTTTGTAAGGTATGTGCATCAAGCACTCCAGAAAATTTAGGGTAGTTACTTACATGCATTAAAGTAGACAGTAGTCCGGGTTTTAATTACTTTATGGTTTAAATCTAAAATGGTCACAAAAGCCTCATGAGCTTGGAAGACAGTTGGGTCCTGAGGGTGCTGTAGCTGCTTGCTGTTAGAAGAGCTGAGTCCCAGGGCTGTGATCTAGAGGGCGTGTGTCCCTTGCTGGCTTCTCCTTTCTCCCTCCATTTCATAGCCACCTTGATCAGCTTACCTGTTTCTGCCCTTGAGCCAGCTAAGCAGGGCCTGAACTGTGAGCCAAAATAAATCTCTCCTTTAGGTTGTGGGTATCAGGTGTTGTGTCTGAGGGACAAGGAAAGTGATGGGGATACCTTTCATTTTAAATTTTTTTCTCCTGTTTTTGCCTATTTTCATTTTATTGAACTATCCAGTAAGATCTTTTGGAATCAAATTGGAATGAATATGTCTTGTGTGTATATACACAAGTATATGTCACAATCCATTTGAATTGCTATTACAAAATGCCTTAGACAGAGTGGCCTATAAATAGAATTTTAGTACTCACAGTTCTGGAGGCTGGGAAGTTTTAATGAGGAATGCCTATGTTTTGGTTCATAGAACAATGGTTCATTTTAGTTGTGCCCTCATATGTGGAAGGGAAAAAGTTCTCTTGGGCCTCTCACAAGGAGATGACGGTCACTCACAAAAGCTCGGTCCTATCACCAGCCTCCCAAAGATAGCCACGAGTTAATATGGTCACTTCAGGGGTAAACCAGTGATTCAAACTATAGTACATTTGGGTAGAATGCTAGGTTTAAGAAAGTTTAGAGATATAAAAGAGTTAAGATATTTTGTTGTTACTCTACAGTGCTAGAAGTAGGTGACAGCTTTTGGAATCAGAGTTGTCCTCCCTCCAACTCCCCCAGTACTGAGGATTGAACCCAGGGTCTTCATCCTGGGCCCTACTCTGTAGCAGTTTGAGTCAGGGTCTTGCTGTTGCCCCGGATGGGCTGAAACCTTGATCTTTCTGTCTCAGCCTCCCAGAATGCTGGAATTACAGGAATGTGCCAGCATGCTGGGCTGGAACCAGAGTTTTACATTGGTTCTGTCACTCTGAGTGTCTCTGATAACATCTGCAAACCAGTATGGTGAAATGACACATAAATTACCTGAGCACTCAGAACATAGCATCCCTGACAAGGAGCCCATCATTGGAACCAATGCTGAGGGGTCTGAGAGGACTGGGTGGGAGCACTGTTGCTGTGCTCCTGTGGAGGCACAGCTCCTACTGGACTGACAACTCTTACTGTCTTGTTCTACCTCTGTAGTGGCTGATACACTGTATCAACGTGAAGTTTAAGAATTTAAATGACTCAGCAAAGAGCCAGAATTTTTGTTTGTAAACATCCTCATCCTGTGCAAGAGGAGGGTATGGACATTGTATGAGGTCTACACCCCCAGGTAGATTGTTTATAATATAAGGAGGGGAGGAGGCTGGCTAGAAGTGGCAGCTGCTGCCCTTCCCTTTGCTCTTCCGTTTTTTGCTGCCATGAACTTCTGCTCTTTACTGTGTGCCATCTGGGAGCCCGCTGACTATAGACTGAGCCCTCCACAAACTGAGCTAAATAAACCTTTCCTTCGTTCATTTTGGGTATTGGGCATTTTGTCCCAGCAACAAATAAAAAGTAACTGAGATAACCTCTAATGAGTTGAGCTAGTAGGGGAGTTTAAACTAAAAGAAAACAACCAAAAATCTTAGAACTGTTGTCTTAGTTACTTTTTGCTCGTTGCTGGAACAAATACCCAACACTCAAAATGAAGGAAGGAAAGGTTTATTTAGCTCACAGTTTGTGGAGGTTTCAGTCCATATTCGGCTGGCCCAAGGCTGAGTGGAACAGAGCAGAGAGCATCCAGTTCATGGCGGCAGCCAACCAAACAGGGCAGCAGAGCAGCAGCAACAGCTAGAGCTACAGTCTGTCTCTCTGTCTCTCTTTATATTACATTCAGGCTCTCCGCCTTAGCTCCCGCCATAGGCTACACCCATAATCCCAGAAGTACTTCCACCCATAATCCCATCAGTACTAAAACCCATAATCCCAGGGATCAAGGATCAAGTCTCGAACTCTAGAAGTCCCCGCCCAACGACTCCATGAGGCTTTGGGGGGACAACTAGACATAAGCCATAACATTCCGCCCCTGGACCCCCAAAGTCTCATACATATCCCTTTTTACAAAAGACATTTTAGTCCATCTGGAAGAGTTGCCAAAGTCCCAATAGTTTCAACATTGCTGAAAAGTCCAAGTCCATTTTTCCTCGAAGATCCAAGGCAAATTTTCATCTGTGAGCCCCTGTACAATAGAAGAGTC
>PVJA010053991.1:0-11729 GCA_004027025.1 Myocastor coypus
CGTTCTACAGAGTACAGTGTGTGGGCATGACCCACCTCCCTATTGATGTTGCTTAGAAAAAAAAAAAAAAAAAAGCAAAGGAAAAGAATATACTTCTCTTTGGACTAAGAGGAAGCAGATATATACACAGTCAAATGTTCTACAATTGCAGTGGGCCACCAGTGAAGCTTGTAATGTTGAAGGCTATTGAATCTAAGCCTCCTAAAGCTCATCTCACCGGTCTAGCTCTGCGTTTCATGCATTGTAATTAAGCATTTTTTTTTTTCCCATAGTCTTTTTTTTTTTTTTTTTCCACCTGCCTCAGTCTCGCAAGCGCTGGGATTACAGGCATGCGCCACCACGCCTGGCGCGCAAGCTAGGTTTGAACTTGCCATTCTCGGGTCCTAGCCTCCTGAGCAGCGGGGGTCACAGACAGGTGCACACCACTGCACCCTGCTAAGCTGTTGTGCAGTTGTGCAGATTCAGCCGAGGGCCTTGCACCTGCTGAGCGAGTGCTCTGTGTCTGAACGACATCCCAGCCCCATACCGACTAGCTATACAACACTGTGACGTACGATGGCATCACGGGTATTCAGCTGTGCTTCCTCTCTGTCTCTCTCTCCCTCCTCCTGTGAAATGACAGATTCTGGCCCTCGTACGAGTTGCTGAATCATTATGGTGCTCACCTAATACGGCTGAAGCCCTTAAAACAACAGCTTGTCTTCCCAGAGGCCACCTCCCCCGCTTCTTCTCCAGCTCAGCCCAGGGTGCAACTTCCTTTCATCTTTCCCACCCACCTCAGGGAAGACCCCAATCAGCTCCTTCAGGTATGTCTTAACAGCCCCCTCGAACTCCCCTGGCAAAAGGCCCCAAAAGCCTCAGCCTCCCTTTGTTCTGTCCAGAAAAATTTCCCCAGATTCTCTGTGTCCTCCAAGATAATAAAACTCCTTTCCCTTTTTCCTTCTGCCTTTTCTTCTCTGTGCTGGGCAACTATAAAAGCCTACCTACTGTAGGGGCTGGTGAGATAGCTCAGTAGAATAAGTGCTTCCCTGGCAAGTGCAAGGGCCTGAGTTCAATCCCCAGTTCCGGGGTGGGGTAGGGGGAAGCTAGTGGGGAGAACCTACCATAAACAGCACGGTAGCAAGCATTCTTTATGGCCAAGGCACTGTGCAAGGAGTCCGTACCCTCTGAGCATTATTTCCCATCAGATGGCTACAGAGGCTGCGCCACTATCCAGCCAGGTAGTGTCAGAGTCCCTTTCTGGTTCTTGTCTTGGCCCAAGAAGTCTAAACTTATAATCCTAAAAACATATTTTTAAAATAATTTTTTATTTTTTATTTTTTATTTTTTTCTTGTTTCAGAACCTTTGTTTGTCTATTCACTCATTTTTATGGCCGGCTCAGCCCACCCTGAGGGCAGGGCTAGTGCAGCATGTGGTGCTGGGGATTGAACCGCGGTCCCTGAAGCCGCTCAAGCTTTCCCAAGGAGGCGCTTTTAGACCACTGAGACATCCCGCCGGGCCCCGTAAAAACATATTATTGGAATTCCACCAAGTTAATTCCAGTCTACCACTTCCAGCGAAACCCACGGCGATAACAAAGACACTAAGACGTATATATAACTATTGGGGAGCCAAGGGGCCCTAAGTCCAGTTATGAAGATGGCTTTCTGGAACCAAGAGCTGTATTTCCTTTTAATTCTTTGGTATTCTTAAGGTTTTCTACCTCATAGCATATCATACAAAGATCTCCTTCAAGCAGAATGTTTCTGGGGTTGGATTCTCTTTGAATTCAGGACCTTGTGCTTGCCAGATAAGTGCTTATTCCACTAAGCTATCTCTCTAGCCCCCAAAGTAAAGGTTTCTATGAGCTTCTCCTCCTCTCTTCTTTAGGGAGGGATAATCAGGGCCCCTGAGATAAAGCCTAATGGTGCCTCACACACTTTTTGTCTCCACATCTCACTGTTCTTGGAGAGGGAAATGACCATATAACTACTAAATAACTAAGGGGAGAGGAGGGAACACAGTCACAGCTTCCAGAACACATTGCTGAGTGATTCTGTGATGTGGAGAAAGGTGTGCGGGTGTGGAAGAGCGGGGGCAAAGGGAAGGAAGCGGGTACTTGTGTTTCTATGGAAGTGGAAGCGACCTCAGGGCTGACAGTACTTGGCAGCAGGAAGTTGGGCATTACTCTGGAGAAAGCGTCTTGTCCTGAAAGGCCAAGCTTATCCACTTTGCACATTTTTCTACTTGAACCAGGGCTTCCCCTAGGAAAGAGGTTCTCTGTGTATGTCTCCTTGTCTCTTCTGAGTCAGCAGCCAGTGACAGGAAGTACTCCCCAGGAAGCTCTCTGGGTGCCCTAAAAGACAGGAGAGAAGGTTATCACTGGGAATTCTTCCTCCTTTTCCCACTTACAACATTCCTACAGTCCGGTTTGTCCTAAAGCTATTTAGCCACTAATTTTTCTTAACTACTTACTTTCATCCCTAACTCAAGTCTTCCAAAATTTGTAAGCACTACTCACTCCACCAGCCTAACGTCTGCAAACCTTTCTGGAAAGTTCCAAGGCAAGTGGCTGATGCAAAACAAGGAATATAGAACAAAGAGGATGGAGAAGAATAGGCATCACATTTCAGGTACTAAAACCAGCTAGTTGAAACAACATTTAACATTAGTAGAAGTCTTTTTTGAGTCCCACAAAATATTCTCTTTCAAAGAAAGAGAACCTCAGCTGTGCTTTGCAAACATTTATGAATCCTGTCCTTTTTCTTTGTTTTAAACCATTTCTCCTCTGCCTTTAATGGCGACAGATGGTCTCAGTTATGTACAGTAGCTTCTATGCTCCATGTTGCTAGGCAACAGAATACATCCTATCTGCGTCCTTTCTCTGTTTGTATCCTGCTTCCGTTCAACAACTCAAAATAACTAGCCAAGTGCTTCAACACGCTACTTCCTCCTTTCTGCAGAGTTGAATATCTATCAAGTATCTTCCTGGGCTTCCTATCTCTTCCTGTTACAGCCTTGAAAAAAATATGTTTGCCCCAAATTGATTTTCCTCATCACTTCCTATTTACATCAGCTCCCTCAGTGCTCGGGCAGGCAAAATACCCAGCAGTGACTTACGCAGCTGTTGGCCTGTAGGAGGAAAGAAAGTGTGTCAGCCAACTGTGCGTGCGGCACTTGGAGCCAAGAGATGGTTTATTGTTGTCAGGTGCGGGGTTCCTGTTTTTCCTTTTTAACATGGCTTTGTTTCCCAACCAACTCTTGACTGTTAAAAAGAAAGAATGAAATAATAAACAAATACAAACTGCTTTCTCATTTGCGAGCTTCAGAAAGAGAACAATGAACTGGAAGACTCTTATAGGATAGGGAGTACACTAGAAGGTTCTGCATCTTAGGGACAAGAAGTTCGGAATTGAAAATAGAAACAAGAATAATTTTTTTATTATTTTATTTATTTGTTTTTGTATTTAGTGCAGGATCTACAGGATCTCACTGTGTAGTTCCGACTTGTAGTGATTCTCCTGTTTTCAGTCTCCCAAGTGCTGGGGTTACAAGTGCGTGCCACCATGCCCAGCCTCAATCATGTCTCAGCGTCCCTGGGGTGGGGTCGGCACAGCCGCTGTGCTCTGTCCAAGCAGGTGCTTTAGTCTGCTGAGCTATCTGGGGGCCCCAAGAATAATTTTTTTAAAGGCTGTGGGTCATGTTGGTTTTCCTTTTTTTGTGTAGCCACTAAGAAGCTAGACTCATTTATAGATTCTTCCAAAAGCTGATTTCACGTCTCTTTAATTATATCATTTATTTTTTGCCTAGAAATCACAGGCCTCAAATACCTGGGTGAAAGCTGACTAAGTAAACAGTGGGTGTAGCAGGGTGGAGGTGGTAATGCTGAGGGCCCAGCAGCTTGGGGAACACATATTCTGTATTTCTGTTCTTCAGTGATTTCAAATTCTAGTCTGTAAAGGGGAAACTGATGTCAGCTGGAAAAGCATGCATGTGTTTGGAGCTTAGCCAAACATTAACATGTCATTAACATTCACTTTGTTATTTTACAATCCTAGGGATCAAATATTTTTCTTAATTTTAATAGATAAGGGTATTCATTTATTGTGCTACAACATTGCATGCTCTGAAATGAATTATACACTTCTCTATAGACTTAGAATGTTCTTCAACTACCAGAAGTCTAAAGGCAGTTCCTATTACCTTAAATCAAGGTGAAATTGTGTGACACACTCTTCACAGAGATGGGCATGTTGATTTTTCTTGAGACCTTTCAGTTTTTAAGTGAAGTATTCTTGTGGAGTTGTCATAAGTTTGTGTCTATGCTGGCTATGACAGGTGTACTTCACACTCATTGGTCATGCTTTCACAGCCAATTTTCTAACTTTGCATTGGCCTCTTGCTTCGAGAAGGCTCTAACAAAATTCATGATGATTATTAGAATAGCTGACCATGGTGGCCAGATCCCCTGAAATATTGCTTATCTGGGAGTGCTGAGCTCTGCAAGCTTGGGTTGCAGGACCACAGGAGAAGGTAAGGGATACAGACAGTTGACTTTTCAAGACTAGGCACTCAAGGTTCTAAGGTCCTCTTATGACAGACAGGACCCTACCAGTTTGGTCACGATACTACATATACCCTCTGAGTATGGTAACTATATTACGTGTCCAGCCAGAACAAAGACACTGACTTACACAAAAAGTGAACAGTTTTGGTTGGATCTGATAGCCTTCCAGTGGTGGGATGGAGCTGCATTTATGATGGTTTTTAGATTGTTCATGGCTGTGTTTAGGGGTGAGGGAGAGATCTGGACATTATATACCCAGTTGGAGGTGTTATCCTTTGCTTGATCATATAAAAAAAAAGATTGGTAATGTGGATATATTGTGTGTGTGCGTGGGAGTGTTCATGTGTACAGATGTTCATGTGTGTATTAATGTGCACATGTTTGCATATTATCAGGTTTTTCAGTCTCAGGTTACTCACAGTCAACTGTGTTCAAGGACTCCTAAACAGAGAATTCCAGAAGCGAACACTTTGTGGGTCTCACACTGGCTGCCACTTTGAGTAGCACTAGGAGATCTCTCGGCATCCTGCTCTGTCCAGCGCCATCACGGGCCATCCCTTCACCTAGCCTACCCATGCTATGTGCTGCCTGCCTACTCACCACTGAGTAAGGTGACGTGGTGATTGTGCCTAAGTAGCCATTATTTTTCTTAGAAACGACCTCAAGGCAGAAGAGTGTTAACAAGAAAGAGCCACTGGAGAGTAAAATGTGGAAGGAGAGGTTAACTCCAGCACTACGTGCACTGTTGGCACACAGGAACAAACGTGGCATCCATAGTGGTTCAGATCACCTGTGGTTATAGCCATTTGCTGGGTCTTGGAACACAGCCTCTGTGGCCACTGGGGCACTGCTCTATATTTGCATGTGTGTGTGTGTGTGTGTGTGTGTGTGTGTGTGTGTGTGTGTGTGTATTTTCATGCATATGTAAGTATAGAGAGCTAAATGTTAAAATTATAAAACCAGGGCTGGTGAGATAGTTCAGTAGACTAAGTGTCTGCCTAGGCAAGCACAGGGCTAGGGCTCGATTCCCGGCACCACATGCCATGCTGGTCCTGTCCTTATGCATGCTGAGCTGGCCACCGAGTCCTGCAGTGGTGGTGCACCCCTGTAATCCCAGTACTGGGGAGGCTGAAAATAGGAGAATCATTATGAGTCTGAGCTGTGTAGTGAGACCCTGTACCAAATACATTAAAAAAACAAAAACAAATGCAAAAACCAAAACCAAAACCAAAACCCAAAAGACCAAACCAAACCAAAACAAAAAAGACAGTTGAAACCATCTTGGCTCATTCCCTCAACTCATGCATCAAATACTACCTTATCTTTCATCTTTCTTGTGGTTTCAAAGAAATAAGTTAATTCACTTTTCCTAGATAATAAAAGTATTTAAAAATATGCTTAAGGAATAATACTCTAAGTTTCATAAATCCCCATATATATCTCTGTATCTCTATACCTATCTATATATCTATATATATGTATATCTTTATCTTGTGCTTGAGAGTCTCCAATCCTCATACTCAGGAAAAGGATATGTAAATATAAATTATTTTCATTTTACTTGATGATCCTTTCCCTGGGTATGAATGGTTCAAAAACATTCCACCCACTCTTTAACATTTCCCTTAGAATATTTCCTCATCTCAGTGGGGATTAAGATGCGTTGTGCACGCAGACCAGTTCCCACGATGCCTGCAATCATGTATCACAAATGTGTCCCAATAACAAAATACTATTTCATCATCTCATTTGAATCCATGACTCTTGAAAGTTCTTTTCCACTTCGAACATGGTGTGAACGCGAGGCTAGATAGCGAGGCCACAGAGAACAAGCCATACATCTCTCCTGAGTCAGAGCTGACAGCCAGGACATGCGAGGGACCAGCCAGGAAAAGGAACCATGGGAACTAGTCTGGGTGCATAATGCATCTTAATCCCCATTGAGATGAGGGATTCAGATTAAAGCACCCCAAACTGTTGCCCTTCCAGCAAACAGAGAGAGGCTCCTTCCTGTCCTGGTGATGCCTAAAATTCATGGAAGCTGGTTTAAGGGTTCATATCACAGAGAATAATTTTTTGTTGTGCTTGCTATGTGTATGTTTACATTGAATATAAATTTATACATTTGTAAACAGATGTGCAATGTTGGAATAAGGCATGTTCATTAGAGAGATTTTAAGAAAGCGACAGCATGAGGGCTGGCGAGATGGCTCAGCAGTCTAAAGTGCCTGCTTAGGCAAACTTAGGCAACCACAGGGACTGTGGTTTATCTCTCTCTCTCTCTATATCTACATCTATATCTCTCTATATATGTCTATATATGCCTATATCTATCTATCTATCTATATCTATATCTATCTATCTATCTATCTATCTATCTATCTATCTATCTATATATCAACAGTGCTAGAGACATACACCTTGCAGATGACCACTGGTGTTACTGTGGTGTGTTCCTCCCATTTATTTTCCTAGTTGAGATGATAATCATACTATTCTTCCTATATATGAATCTTTTTCTTCTCTCTCTCTCTCTCTTTTTAATGTATTTGGTACAGGGTCTGCAGGGTCTACAGAGTCTCACTACATAGATCAGACTCATAGTGATTGTCCTGTATTCAGCCTCCCCAGCACTGGGATTATGGGCATGCACCACCACACCTAGTCTCAATTGCCCTCTCAGTGTGCCCTGGGGATGGAGCTGGCTCAGCACACTGGGGATCAAGCCCCAGCCGTTGCAATCTGCCTAAGCAGGCACTTTAGTCTCTTGAACTATTTGGCTGGCCCTGACTCTATTTTTAGCCATTAAATATTTTAGATTCTGATTGATGATGAGTACCTATAAATCCCATGTAAAAATAAACTTCTTTATTTGTCCAAAGATTAATTTCTTTCTGGGCATGGTGATAGATGTCCATAGTCCCAGCACTTGGAAGGCTGAGGCAGGAGGATTGTTGCAATTTGGAGGCCAGCCTGGGCTACAAAATGAGCTCATGGCCAGCCTAAACTGCAAGGTGAAACTCTGTCTATATAAGTAAATAAACAAATAGGACTAAATTATTTTGCCTTTTCAGAATAGCTGCATAATGAGACAAAACTGTGAACAAGGCCCACTCGTGTCAGGCTCCCGCCTTTCTGACACCTTGTCTCACCCTTGCATACAGTGCCTGCAGTGCCTTGGGGGAGCCAGTGTGGACTGTCTCCTTCCAGAAACTTCCAACACTTGAATGTGAAGTTTTTCCCCTCAACACAGTTGAAGTTTTTCTTTCAAGAGCTCCCTCACAGCTGGATCATGGTGGCGCACGCCTGTAATCCTAGCACTTGGAAGGCTGAGGCAGGAGGATTGCTGTGAGTTCGAGACCAGCCTGGGCTACAAAAAGTGAGCTCAAGGCTAGCCTGAACTGTACAGTGAGACCCTGTCTCAAAAAAAAAAAAAAAAAAAAAAAAAAAAAAAAAAAAAGAAAGAAAAGAGTTCCCTCACAAACACTACTTCTTAGATATCTGCATTTGAGCGAGGCTCATGAAAATATGCGGTGCTTCTGTCAGATACTTCTAATGAGGGCGTCCTCAGCATAACTGTGGCATCAGGTGTGGGCCAAGGTCTGTGGTCTGTTCTGGTCGGGGCCACTCTTGTTTCCCAATTGCTGATTTTGAGGATTTTGCCCATGAATGTTGTCAGCTGGTTTCCAGAAAGAAAAACTTTCCTTGTTTCTTCGTGAAGATTACACAGTTATTATCACACTATAAGAAATAATAACTTAAGTTTATTTAATGTCAGTGGTTATGGGCAGAGACCTCACATCAGAGACCACAGAACGTGGGTAGTTTCAGCCATAAAAGTGTATTTCTTAGAACATCTCATGGAGGATGGCCAGCGGGGGAACACCGGGCAAATCTGCCTGACTTGCCAGAAGTGGATGATCTAATGCACCATGGTTAGGCTTATGTCTCAGGTTAGATGTTTTGAGTGCATTAAGCAAATCTTGAGATAATTCATCTCAGAGTGTAAATTTCAATTTATCGTGGCATTCTTTTCTGTTGAACCATGAGCAGTCAAGCAGATAACCCTGGTCAGCAGAATAACATTCCCATGAGTAGAAGATGAATAATACTGTCCTCTCTTTAAGTAAGGAAGATGGGATCAAGCCCTGAGGTCACATGCTGTTGGTACAACTGTTCCTCAAGTATTTTTTTTTCTCCCTTAACAAAATCCATATCCTAACGAATTCTAATCATCTTTCAAGATCCTACTCAAATGTTCTTCCAAACAGCTGCTGATGCCTGCAGCCACAGTCGGCTCCTCCAAGGCTTTCTCTCCAGAGCTTCACAGCACTCGTGGTCTATGCACACAGATGCTCAGAGTTAGGCACCACCTTGACCTTGATCGTCTGGGCACCATCACTATGGAGTCCAGTCAAGTGCTGTTTAGGGACCGTATTCTGTTCTTCTTCACTTACACAGTTCATTGTTCATGATAGGCACACAACAAATTTAATTAACTGAACGAATGGTTTTCAAAAGTTATGTGGTGAGTTATTGACAAGGCCAATAAAACCAAGCAGGATGTTAGGCTTTATTGTCTTCTTTCTTTCTTTCTTTCTTTCTTTCTTTCTTCCTTCCTTCCTTCCTTCCTTTCTGAGACAGGGTCTCCCTGTGCAGCTCAGGCTGACCTTGAGCTCATGTTGTAGCCCAAGCTGTTCTCCAACCCTCCGTGATCCTCCTTCCTCAGCCTCGCAAGTGCTGGGATTACAGGTGCCACCGCACCCTGGGGTTGCAGCTTATTGTTCTTTTGTTCTTTTACTGACTTGATCAAAATACACACAGAAGTTGAGACATTTAGCCTCAGCATATCTATAAGGCCCTGGTTTACTCAGCAATAAAAGGGAATAAAATCTCAGTACATACAGTAACTGCAGAAAGAAAGATAATACACTGTATCATTCCATTTATTTGGAACAAAAGTCTACAGGCAGGGAGCAGGTGAATGTCAGGGACCAGGATGAAGAAGGGGCTGTTGTGGCTATAAAAGGTAGAGATAATAAAATGTGTGCAGACAGGATAGATTTTTTTTTCTTTTTAAGACAGGGTCTTGATCTGCAGTTCAGGCTGGCCTTGAGTTCACTTTTTGCAGCCCAGGCTGGCCTCAAACTCACACTGATCCTCCTGCCTCAGTCTGCCAAGTGTTAATTTTATATTTTATCCAGGGAGGAACACTGGATGAATGTGTATGAGACCTCCATATATATTTTTTTTTGGCATAGGAAAAAAATAAATCAAAATAAGTTAACAAAATTTATTTATTTATTTATTTATTTATTTATTTTGTCCTTTTTGAGACAGGGTCTCCCTATGCAGTTCAGGCTGGCCTTGAGCTCACTTTTGTAGCCCAGGCTGGTCTCAAACTCACACCGATCCTCCTGCCTCAGCCTCCCAAGTGCTGGGATTACAGGCGTGAGCCACCATACCCGGCTCAAAATTCATTTATTTATGTGTAGTTAATTTTATGCAAACACAAATAACCTTGGGAATACATGTGAAGCCATCTTTTACCTCTCCAGATGCCCATGGAGAGGGGAGGGAGCCCAGCAAGGTAACAGTCTCAGTCCTGCTCCGCATGGTCCTGCGGCCCTGGAATCTCGGCTGCTTCTTCTGTAGCGGATGTGAGGCCTTCTGGCACTTGCAGGTTTGCTGCGACAATGGAGTGGGATGCTATGTCCAGAGCATGGCTCTGCTGTTGTGCTCATAATTAATTCAAACAACTTAGGATATGTTAAGACGGTTTACTCAAGAGCTGAATGTGAGAAAAGATAAACAATATATTGTCTGCTATTAGCTGCACACAAAGCAGCTAGATGAGAATGGAGATTTTGTTGAGTCAATGCTTGTGTCAAGCAATCTGCTAACTTTTGTGTCTGCCACGCTGGGTGGGAAGGGAAGGCGACACAAGAAATCAGCAAAGTGGTGACCCAAGGAGGCTGGGGCTTTTACAGACATAGAAGCGTGGTGTGTGTTAGATTTTACTATGATTTTTTTATATGATTTCTAAGTCTCGTGATGATATTACTTATTCAGAATAAGATATAAGTAAAATTTGAGAAAATATAACAGCTGAAAATACTACAGACTACCTGGAATTTTTCTTTGTTTGTCTTTTGAGACAGGGTCTCAGCATAGAGTGCAAGCTGGCCTTGAACTTCCTGTGTAGTGTAGGCTGGCCTTAAACTCACAACAATCGTCTGTCCTGCCTCTGCCTCCTGAATTCTGGGATGATGGACAGATGCCCTCATGGCCAGCTTTTAGAATCTCTCTCTCTCTTCTTTCTTTTTTCTTCTTTTTTGTGTAGAATTTCTGCTTAAATCATTTTTACTTAAATCTGGCTGTTTTTCTTTTTTATTGTAGCAAAATGTATGTGGCTTAAGATTGACCATTTTAACTATTTTTAGAGGTATGATGGCTCAGTGGTATGAAATCTAATTTCATTGCTTGCTGCTCTCATTGTTATTCTTTTTTTTTTTTTTTTTATGGCTGGCTCAGCCTGCCCTGGGTGTGGGGCTGGCACAGCATGTGGTGCTGGGGATCAAACAGAGGTCCTTGCTGCTGGGTAAGCTTTCCTAAGCAGGCACTTTAGACCACTGAGCCATCCTGTGGGCCCGTCTCATCACTATTCATCTCCAGAGCTTTTTTGTTTACTCAGAATGAAGCTTGGTGTCCCCTAAACGCTCTCTTTTTTCCCTGTAGGCTCAGTAAATTCTCTCTGCTCTGGATTTCTACTAACTTGGTCACTCCAGATACCTTATATAAGTGGATTTGTCCTTCTGTCTGTGTTTCTGCTACTGTACTGTGTGGGACAGAAAAGAAATGTTGTCTATTTCGGAGGTAATGCTTTAGAATGAAGTTCTAAATATAAAGTTTTCCTCCTATCCCAAAATTCTTTCTTTCTTTTTTTTTTTTAAATTTAATTAATTAATTTATTTTTTTCTTGTTTCAGAACCTTTGTTTGTTTATTCGCTCATTTTTATGGCCGGCTCAGCCCACCCCAAGGGCAGGGCTGGCGCAGCATGTGGTGCCGGGGATTGAACCGCGGTCCCTGAAGCCACCCAAGCTTTCCCAAGCAGGTGCTTTAGACCACTGAGCCATCCCGCTGGGCCCCTCTTTCTTTCTTTCTTTCTTTCTTTCTTTCTT
>PVJA010053992.1:0-11745 GCA_004027025.1 Myocastor coypus
GGGCTGAGCTGCCCCCCACAAAAGAAAAAAAATCTATTACCTTACAAAGCAGGAATGCAGACAATGTTCATGGATAGGGCTGAGACTGAAGCTTGTAGAATTCTTCTGAGATTCCTTCACTGTCTTTGGCTTCCTTTATTACGTTTGTGTGTTTGTTTTTTGTGGTACCGGGAATTGAAATCAGGATCTTCTGCTTGCTGAGCAAGCATTTATTGTACTGAGCTATCTTCCTGGCCCTAGCTCTCTTTATTAGGACATGTCTTATTTATCTGGTGGGTGTTTATTACTTAATTCCCATGTGACAATTTTTTCTAGAGATTCTGTAAACAATTGACTTTATTCATCCTGCAGAAACCATGCGCTGGAATACAGCGGAAGAGAGGAAATTCACAGCTGAAAGTTTGCTAATGAGGATACTGCAAACATGTTATTTTCAACATTCAACTCTCAAGCTTGAATAATTCATGAAAAAAAGAAATCTGTTGTGCTAGAAGTGACTGGACTATTTTAATGAAAGTCGAGCTTTGAAATGTTTTTCAGCTGGAGATCAACACTCTTAATTTTCATACTGAAGTTGAAAGCAGTGAGACGAAGTGGCTGGCCCCGCCCACAGTGACTTAGTGAACTCAGATCTTCATTACCCAGCATGTTCAAGACCAAAGAGTAGTGCCGGAGATAGAGCTCAGCAGCATAAGTGCCTACCTGGCCAAGTACAAGGTTCAGAGTTCAACCCCCAGTACCACAAAATAATAATAATAAAATAAAAGACTGAAGAGTGGGTGGAGATCAGTCAGAAAGCAGAACTCAGGGGCTAAAGGGATAGCTCAGTGGTCTAAAGCACCTGATTCGGCAATTGCAGGGACCACGTTCAATCCTGGGCACTACATGTTGCACCAGCCCCACCCCCATAAATAAATAAAGTTAAAATAACTCAGTTCTGAAGAGGCACATGTCTTGCTGTCTGCTATGAGCCACATGACTTGCCTCAGAGATCCTAGTGGCTAGTGGCGAGTCAGGCCGAATATCCCTCTCTCCTACACTGCCAGGGCATGGAGGACTTGAAATCACCTCTCAGTTTCCCTCCCATCTTCAATGTTCTAGCCCAGTTGGTACCAGCTTTACCTGCACAGTGGAACCCCCTAGGGAGCTTTTTTAAAACTCCTGCTGAGCCGGGCGTGGTGGCTCACGCCTGTAATCCCAGCACTTGGGAGGCTGAAGCGGGAGGATCGGTGCGAGTTCGAGACCAGCCTGAGCTACAAAAGTGAGTTCAAGGCCGGCCTGAACTGCATAGCGAGACCCTGTCTCAAAAAGACAAAAAAAAAAAAACACTCCTGCTGCTGGGAACCCATCCTTGAGCAATTAAATTCCTCTCTGGTGTGTCCCTGGCTTCAGTCTTTGAAAGTTCCCGAGGTGGTTTCAACCCGTGCCAAGTTTGAGAAATACTGGCTTTAGTACTTTTCCTCCCTTGTCTCTGCTGTTCTCTGCCAGGCTAGAGCCCTTCTCTGACTCTCTTTGTCTTCTTTTTTGCTACGCCTCAGGTTTTAACTCTATAATCACACACTAGGCTTTTGGAATGCTGACAATCCAAGGTATTTAAGACATCGGCCAAACATTTGACCCAAGAATCACCTTCCACTGTACCTGTCTCCCTCTTTCAGCTCGACTGGGTTTCTCCGCCCTGCCCCTGAGCTGCGCCGGCTCACTCCAAGGTCTCTTTCTCCCAGGTGGGCTCCCATGTATAGCCTTTCTCTGCCCCTTTGGTCCTGGCTTCCCCCTTGGCCACTACCTTACTAGACTAGAGGAACAGAGAGCCCAGCTTGGATGAGGAGCTTAGGAGTGGTTGCTTCTGCGGTTATTAGTCCCAGAGGGAATAATTCTTCCAGCAGCGCTTTTCATTTCCTTGCTGGCTAAGTGTGTGGGTGTGCAGCAAGCATTTGCTAGGAAACGTCGGGGGAAAAAATAAAACTTCAAGCTTCAGTTCTGCAGACAGATTGAGAGGCCTCCCAGCAGTTCACCATTACAGGATCCGTCTCCATCCACCCCCCCCCCCCCCCCCCCCCCCCCCCGCCCCGCCCCAGGAAGTGGTAGGTCAAGTTCAAGGTGTTTTTACTTAACAGCCACCTGGCTGATGGAATTTTAAATCCCAAGGGTGATCCTTTTAAGATGAAAGTCATTGAGGGGGGACACCCACTCGGGACCTCCCTCCTGTCCCTCTCTCGGACAGGAGCTTTCTTTCCCTCAACAAATATATTCTGCTCATTACCTCCGTTTGTTCCTAAAATTCATTCTTCGGTTTTAGAGAACACGAACTCATCCCAGGGTCTCCCAACGCAGCTCAGACTCCAGCCTCTCCAGCACTGGAATTACAGGGGTGCACTACGCCAGACTTCCATGCTTAGATTGTGGATCTATCTCCTTGGCCCTGCTTTTGCATTTACTTTACCGGAACCTCCCTTGTCTGCTGCTTGGTAGGAATGTACTGTCAATTTTGGAAACAACCAAAATGCCCATCAACTAAAGAATGGTTGAGCCGGGCGTGGTGGCGCACGCCTGTAATCCCAGCACTCGGGAGGCTGAGGCAGGAGGATTGGTGCAAGTTCGAGACCAGCCTGGGCTACAAAAGTGAGCTCAAGGCCAGTCTCAACTGCATAGCGAGACCCTGTCCCAAAAAGACAAAAAAAAAAAAAAAAAAAAAAAAAAAAAAAAAAAAAAAAAGAATGGTTGAAAAAGATGTGGTATTTTCACACAATGGAATATTACTCAGCTATCAAGAATAATAAACTAGAAGATTTCATATATAAGTGAATGTATCTAGAACCTATGCTCATTACTGAAATAAACCAATATATGTAAATATCATATAGTCTCCCTAGTTTAAGAACTCAAAAGAAGAAATTTATTTATTTATTTGTTTGTTTGTTTATTTATTGTCTTTCTGAGACAGGGTCTTGCTATGCAGTTGAGGCTAGCCAGTTGAGGCTGGCCATTTGCTGGGAATTACAGGTGTGAGTCACCATGCCCAGCAAAAGAAGAAATTTAAAAACAAAATAATTACAAAATTAAGAGAAGTTGGCAGAGCTTTTCACTAAGAGGCTTAGGCATTTTATACACCCTTCAGTTGTCTTCCAGAGTGACTTTAGATTATATTCCCCTCGCAACTACTGATGGTGGGCACTTTCCCACGTGCCTCTTGACCATTTGTATCTTTTTTTGTGAAATGGCCTGCTGAAATATTTTGGTCATTTTTAGGCTGTGTTTTTATCTTACTGAATTGTAGAGTGTTATCTTTTCATGTAACAATAAAAAACTTCATCTGCTGTTATAAAATAAACAAAAAAAAAAGAGAAAAGTCATTGAGTCGTTATTGAGCACTTACTGAATGTACAGCTCAGGGGGAGGCACCGGTCTGACTCAAATGGGAGGTCACCTCTGCTGAAGGAACTATATGGGGATTGGAAAGAGAGGAACAGAACGGGACAGGAAGGATATTAAAAGAGCCATAAAAAGGAGGAGGTGGAGGGGGCAGGTGTGGCAAGATGACAGCTGTGTGTTTAACTTCCCAGGATTTAAAGTCCTGAAATATTTACCCAGTCCTCCTTCACCGACCATACTGCAACCTCCATATTGTTTCGGTCTTGCCGCCGTGACCTCCCAAGACATCCGGGCCCCTCGGCGAGCTAGGCAAACACGATCCGAGGACAGCTGGCACTTCTTGCTCAATCTGTTCCCATGTCCCTTTTTGTCATTTTCTGACTCCCGCACTTTATCTCCTTTGCTATATCTTAGATACATAATTTTTTTCACAGCGATGTAAAAACCAAGATTTTTTAAAGATGATAATGAATATTATTGGTAGACGTGGTCAACACAAAATACATTTAATTACTCGAAGAACCATTTTCGTTCAACAAAATGTAGACATGCTAAAAGGAAAAACTGGATTTAGTGGGCAACATGGCCACAAAATAGAATTAGTAAAATTTGACATGGGCCAAAAACAGATAATGAATCAAATGTTGTGGTAAGATTTAAACCAAAAAATAATTGATGACAATGAAAATGACTTTACTAAGTTGATGATGCAAAAATAAGAAAAACTAGAAACTGTGCTATACAGAGGATTGGTTCCTGAATTTCACTGCTTACTGACCTTTATTCTAGAGACTGTCTTGATAGTAACCTATCATTGTTGGCACAATTATTTTTTTTTAAAAAAGCCTTGCCCAAAGTGATCACTCTGTTTTTAAAAAGCATTTATTTATTTGTTTGTTTGTTTATTTATTTATTTAAATTATGGCCAGCTCAGCCTGTCCGCGGGGCAAGGCTGGCACAGCATGTGGTGCTGGGGATTGAACTATGGTCCCTGCCACAGCCTAAGCATTCCTAAGCAGGCACTTTAAACCACTGAGCCATCCCGCCAGCCCGACACAATTATTTTTATTTTTATTTTTTTATTTATAGCCGGCTCAGCCTGCCCTGGGAGTGGGGCTGGCGCAGCATGTGGTGCCGGGGATCAAACCACCATCCCTGCAATTGCCTAAACTTTCCTAAGCAGACGATTTAGACCACTGAACCATCTCACCAGCTGAAAACTTTAGCTTTTTTTTTTTTTGTGGGACCAGAGTTCGAACTCACAACCTTGTATTTGCAAGGCAGGCACTTGTGCCATGGAGCTATCTCCCCAGCCCCAATGTTGGCACAATTCCGATGAAAATGTTTACAGTAAAATTTCCTTTGGGATGCTGGGCAAATAATCCCAGCCCTTGGGAGGCTGAGGCAGGAGGATCAGTGAGTTCAAGACCAACATGGGCTACAAAAGTGAGCTCAGGAGCTAGGGAGATAGCTCTGTGGCACAAGCTCAAGGGCCTGCCTGGCAAGTGCAGGGTCATAAGTTTGAACCCTGGTCCCCCCCACACACACACAAAAATCCCTTTGGGGTAAAATAATAGTGAAAACTGTTGTGGCCCCTATAGTAGTTTCTGATGGTAAATCACCAGTTAGGGAAGGGCTGGGAATCTTTATACATCTATGTAAAGTGCTTCACCATATGAACCCTAAAGTAAAGAAACCAAATATAGAAATATTTTGAGAATAACTAGGACACTGTGAACATGGACAAGATACCAGAGAATATTAAGCAATTATTATTATTATTTATAATAGTTATGGTTTGTGTCTAGTTGTCCCCCCAAAGCCTCATGCAATCATGGAGTGAACTCCTAGAATTTGTCATTAACTCATGATCCATTGGGATTATGGGTGTGAATGCTGCTGCGATTATGGGTGTGAGTACCACACCCAGCCTAGGAGGGTGTATAGCCTGAGTGCAATTTAAGGTAGACAGACTTCCTCTCTGTTGCTGTTGCTCCTCCCATTTGTTTTGCTCTTTGCCCATACTGTGAAAGGTTACTGTCTGCCATGTGCCAGTCTGCCTTGGATCCAGCTGAGTGTGGACTGAAACCTCCATAACTGGGAGCTGAATAAATAAACATTTCCTTCCTTCATTTTTTTTTTTTTTTTTTTTTTTTGTCTTTTTGAGACAGGGTCTCGCTGTACAGTTCAGGCTGGCCTTGAGCTCAGTTTTGTAGCCCAGGCTGGTCTTGAACTCTTACCAATCCTCCCGCCTCAGCCTCCCGAGTGCTGGGATTACAGGCATGCGCCACCACGCCTGGCTCCTTCCTTCATTTTGAATGTCAGGTATTTGTCCCAGCATGGAGAGACAAGTAACTGAGACAGTAATCCTGGGGCCTATGAAAGGATGTATGAATTCATATATATATTCAGGACCTGGCATTTTTCAAGTCTTGTGGACTAAACTGTGTTCTCCTTTAATTGATATGTCAAAACTCTAATGCTCAGTGTGACTTTATTTGAAAAGGTCCTTCTATTAGCTTTGCATCATTATAGCGAAATACTTATCCCAGGCTCCTTATAAAGTAGAGAGAGATCTGTTTGGGCTTGGCATTATGGAGGCCCAAGCCCCAAACTGGGTGATGCTATTGGTTCAGACCTCTGGCAAGAACAGAAGATGTAGGCATAACACATCATGGCAAGAACATACAGCCGTGTGTGGTGGTGCACACCTGTAACCCCAGCACTTGGGAGGCTGAGGCAGGAGGATCGGTGCAAGTTTGAGACCAGCCTGGGCCACAAAAGTGAGCTCAAGGCCAGCCTGAACTGCATAGTGAGGCCCTGTCTCAAAAAGACAAAAAAAAAAAAAGAACATACAGAAGATCCAGAGCTCATAGCACCGGCCTTGAAGCAGAGAGGGTAGGCGGGGACTGGCGTGGGTACCATAGTCCCTCTAGGAAGCCCAAGGACTTCTCATGAGATCCCCGCCTCCTAAAAGTCTATAGCCCTTTTCAGTGAGACCCTGTCTCAAAAAGACAAAAAAAAAAAAAAGCCATGTGCTTTTGTTTTGTTTTGTTTTTATGTTTTGAAACAGAGTCTCACTATGCAGTTCAGGCTGGCCTTGAGCTCACTTTTGTCGCCCAGGCTGATAAACTCCACCAATCCTCTTGCCTCAGCCTCCCAAGTGCTGGGGTTACAGGCGACCACCACATCTGGCAAAAAGCCATGTGTTATTTAGGCCTATGTGTCTCATTTAATTCACTTAACACTGGTCTCAAGGTATCCCCATTTTCTTGCAGATGACTCCAGCCTATCCTTTGTTTTTTTGGCTTTTTGAGACAGGGTCTCACTATGCAGTTCAGGCTGGCCTTGAGCTTACTTTTGTAGCCCAGGCTGGTCTCGAACTCACACTGATCCTCCTGCCTCAGCCTCCCAAGTGCTGGGACTACTTGTGTGCGCCACCACACTAGGCTCTTTTTTTTTTTTAATTTAATTTTATTTTTTATGGCCAGCTCAGCCTGCCCTGAGGGTGGGGCTGGCACAGCATGTGGTGCTGGGTGATCAAACTGTGGTCCCTGTGGTTGCCTAATAGACCACTGAACCATCTCACCATTTTTTTTTTTTTTGTGGGACCAGGGTTTGAACTCATGACCTTACACTTGCCAAGTCCTATCCTTTTTTATGGCAGAGTAGTACTCCCTTGTCTATTTTCTTTACCGTCATCTACTGATGGGCATAAAGCAGCTTCCAAGATCTAGCTGTGATGAACTGTGCTGTCACACACATGGAGATGTGTGTGTCACTGCAGTATCATGTCCTTAAGTCTTTTAGGCATATACCTAGAATAGCTGCTTCAAGTGGGAGTTCTAGTTTTAATGTTTTGAGGGCTCTCCATACAGATTTCCATAGAGGTTATACCAGTCCCCACTCCTACCAGTGTAGAAAGGTTACTTTTCCTTTGCTTTGGCAGTGTTTGTTATTGTTTGATTTTTATTTTTAATTTTTTTTCTTTTTTTGTCTGGCTCAGGCTGCCTTAAGGGCAAGTCTTATGCTTCGTGTGGAGGTGGGGATTGAACTGCAGTCCCCGGTGCCTGAGTGACTTTGCCCTGAGTCATGTGCTTTCTTTTCTTTTTTTTTCTTTTTGAGACAGGGTCTCGCTATGCAGTTGAGGCTGGCCTTGAGCTCACTTTTGTAGCTCAGGCTGGTCTCGAACTCACACCAATCCTCCTGCCTCAGCCTCCCGAGTGCTGGGATTACAGGCGTTGCGCCATCACGCCCAGTTTGAGTCATGTGCTTTAATCAAATGAACTACCTGGCAAGCTCCCATTATTTGATTTCTTGATGATAGCCATTCCTTCTGGAGTGATGTGGAATCTCAGTGTTTTGTTTTGTTTTGTTTTTAAATACATTTTAAAATTATTTATTTACTTATTTATTTGGTATAGGGTCTTGCTATGCAGCTTGGACCCCTAGTGATCCTCCTGTCTTAGGGTCCCCAGTACTAGGATTACAGGTGTGCTGCACCACACTGGGTTTCAGTGGCCGGCATGGTATGCAGTGTCAGGGAATGAACCCCAGCCCTTGCACTTGCCAGGCAGGCACTTAGACCTCTGAGCTATCTCCTTGGCCCTGAATCTCAGTGCTTTTTCAATTTGTTTTGCTTTGGTTTTGTTGTGGGGGACAGGATCTTGCTATAGAGTCCAGGCCAACCTCAAACTCACTATGTAGCCTAGGCTGGCCTTCAACTTACAGCAATCCTGCCTTGGCCTCCCAAGTGCTGGGATTACAGGTATGCACCACCATGCCTGGTTCAATGTGCTTTTAGGTTTTTTTTTTTTTTTTCTTTTTCTTTTTTTTACCTCTGTTGAACATTTTTTCATGTATTTACTGGCCATTAGTACTTCTTTTTCTATGAAATGTCTCTTTACTTTAGTTGTACTTTTTTTTTTTTTTTTTTTTTTTTTTTTTTTTTTTTTTTTTTTTTTTTTTTTTTTTTTTTTTTTTTTTTTTTTTTTTTTTTTTTTTTTTTTTTTTTTTTTTTTTTTTTTTTTTTTTTTTGCCTTTTTGAGACAGGGTCTCACTATGCGGCTCAGGCTGGCCTTGAGCTCACTTCTATAGCCCAGGCTGGTCTTGAACTGGCACTGATCCTCCTGCCTCAGCTCCCAAGTGCTGGGATTACAGGCGTGAGCCACCACACCCGGCTAGTTGTACATTTTTTAATTAGGTCTTTTATTTGGGGAAGATCTAATGTTTTTGTGTTCTTTATCTATTCTAGTCCTCTGTCTGATAAACTTTTCACACCCTGTATGTTCTGACCACGTGTTTTAAATTATGGTTGCTAGGGGCAGGGGAAATAGCTCAGTAGAATAAGGTGCTTGCCTGGCAAGCACAGGATCTTGAGTTCAATTCAGGTGATGCACACCTGGTTTGACCACTTGTTTTTTTTTCAATTTTAATTTATTTGTTTTCTTGTTTCAGAGCTTTTGTTTGTTTATTTATTTATTTTTATGGCTGGCTCAGCCCACCCTGAGGGCAGGGCTGGTGCAGCGTGTGGTGCCGGGGATCAAACTGTGGTCCCTGCAGCCGCCTGCAGGCGCTTTAGACCACTGAGCCATCCTGCTGGGCCCTGACCATTTGATTTGAATAGCAACTACTTCTGTGTTTCCCTGTTGCATTCCTAAACTAAACTGCTCTGTTTCCCCTTTAGCACTTGTTTTTTGTTTTAACGTGGCATGTGTTTTTAATTTTTTTTTTAATTTTATTTATTTACTTATTTATTGTCTTTTTGAGACAGGGTCTTGCTATGCAGTTCAGGCTGACCTTGAACTCACTTCTGACCTTGAACTCACTTGTAGCCCAGGCTGGTCTTGAACTCACACTGATCCTCCTGCCTCAGCCTCTCAAGTTCTGGAATTACAGGCATGTACCACCACGCCTGGCTATTTTTTATTTAAAAAAAAAATTAAAAAGACTTTATTTATGTTATAACTGGCTCATCCTGCCCGGGAGGATGGGCTGGCGCAGTATGTGGTGCTGGGGATCAAGCCTCAGCCCTAAGCTTGCCTAAGCAGGTGCTTTACACCCCTGAGCTATGTCACTGGCCCCTAGAATGTATTTTCCTTTCTTTCTTTCTTTCTTTTTTTTTTCTTTTTGAGACAGGGTCTCATTGTGCAGTTCAGGCTGGCCTTGGACTCACTTTTGTAGCCCAGGCTGGTCTCAAACTCACACCAATCCTCCTGCCTCAGCCTCCCAAGTGCTGGGATTACAGGTGTGTGCCACCACGCCCGGCTAGAATGTATTTTCTAGTTTAAAAAATGATCCCCTTTCACTGCAGTAGAAGAGAAACAAGGGCAGAGTTGTTCGTCTAATTTGTTCAGTGCTGTAATCCTAAAAACTAACATATGGAAGGCCTTCATTAATGAATGTACTGTTTTATTAATGAAGCATAGCAAATAAGGCAACTGATAGAGGAAGGATATGGATAAACTGTTAGGCAAGACGGAGAGGTGGCAGTTCTTCTCTAGGAGTGTCAAGAAAGGTGTCACACAAGAGGTGGTAACTGGGGTGAGGTCTAAAGATGATGGTCAAAGCAGATGTGGGAGGTGAATAGTGTCCTCCTCCCCCCCAAAATACCCAGGTTCTAATTCCTGGAGCCTGGGATAATATGGCAAAAGAGACCACAGAAATGATTAAGATAAGTATCTTGAGATAGAGAGATTATACTGGATCAGCCAGGGGAACCTAATTGCAGTCACAAACAGACTTATAAAGGGGAACAAAGGTAGACTTAGCACCAAACTCATTTACAACGGAGGAAGTCCCTTTGCCTCTGTTTTTATAGAGAGCTACCAGCTGATGCAGCTATAACACTCCTTGGAATGGCAGTCAGCTGGCCCTAGGGATACCTGCATATGTTTGCTTATTATGGTGCAATGTACAATAGGAAAAATATGGAACTAGCCTAGAGCCTGTACTATATGTAGTATGCTGTATGTAGTAGAGTATATGCATTATGTATAATATACTAGAGAATATTATACGAGAATAGTGTACCTTAGAGCATTATAGATATTAGAGTATTATATAAGAGTACCAGTACTATTCGGTCCTATAAAATGAACAAAATGTTGTCATTTCTAAAAAAAAAAGGGATTGATCTGGAGATTATCATGTTGTACAAAGCAACCCAACTGAGAGCAATATCACATATTCTCCATAATTCCCACAATCTAAAACTAATGAAAAGCAGATTGGAGGAAGTTATTAGTAAGAGGCAAGGGAAAAAGGGGGAGGAGAGGGGACATAACAGAGGAGCACAGCTGTGATCCAAATATGTTACACAGTTTGGGGAGATAGCTGGGCAGTTTAGGCACCTGCCTGCTAGGAGGTACAAGGACCCAGGTTGGATTCCCAGGACCCTGTGCTGAGCCTACCCTGAGCCTGTGGTCCATGCTGAGACAAGAAGATCACTATGAGTCCAAGCTGCACAGGGAAACTGGGTTCCAAATGAATCAATACACACTGAACCTTCACCAAAGCATGTGAGGTTAGGGGGCAGGGTGGAGCGAGAGAGTGACAGGAGAATGGTTCAGTCATGTGATGTACCTGTACAAATCTGCCACAGTAGAGCTCATTCATCTGTATAACCCAAGCCGGGCATGGTGGCTCACGCCTGTAATCCCAGCACTCGGGAGGCTGACGCAGGAGGATTGGTGTGAGTTTGAGACCAGCCTGGGCTACAAAAGTGAGCGCAGGACCAGCCTCAACTGCATAGCGAGACCCAGTCTCAAAAAGACAAAAAAAAAAAAAAGCATCTGTATAACCCATATGCATGACTAAGGGCTGGGGATTATCGCTCAGCACCACAGTGCCTGCCTGGCAAAGCGTCTCAAGGACACCAGTTCAATTCCTAGTCCCAACAAACAACAACAACAAAAAGCAAAAACAAAAACAAAAACAAACAAACAAAAAACTACAATAAAAACCCCAAAACCTGTACAATATGCATGAATAAAAAATGTGGAAAAAATCCTTTAACACACACAGGCACTCACAAACCCAGGCACAAGCAAGCACAGAGGAGGAAACTCCAAGCCAAGGAATGCCAAGAATGCAGGAGCAGAAAAGACAGAAAAGAGGAGATAGCAAGTTCTGCCCTAGAGCCTGGGGGGGGGGGAGAACCGCCCTGTGATGCCGCCCCTTCAGCTCAGCAGAAGTGGCCTTAGACTTCTGACCTCCAGGACTATCTGAGAATAAATGTGTGTGTGTGCTTATTTTATTTATTTATTTATTTATTTATTTATTTATTTATTTATTTATAAATGTATTTATTTATTTTTCTTGTTTCAGACTTTTTTTTTTTTTTTTTTTTTTTTTTTTTTTTTTTTTTTTTTT
>PVJA010053993.1:0-11754 GCA_004027025.1 Myocastor coypus
CAGGCCTTCCTTCCCATCAGTCTCAGGAGGCTGGCAGGGTGAGTAGAGATCAGGTTAGAGCACTCCAGCCAGGGCCGAGGAGGGGAAGGAGCCAGGGTGAACTCAGAGAGCAAGGGTTGGGGCAAGATGTCCCATCCGGTCACCTTCCCTGGGGCCCCAGTATGCCTGGCTGGAGCTCCTCCCACTCCCATGTGTCCTTTGCCACAGAGACCAGGGAAGAACTGGGGACTCAGCCTTGGGTCCCAGGGGGGCCTCCCATCCAGAACTGGTCATCCACTGACACCTCTGGTCACCTCCACTGGGCCCCTCTGGAAATCAAAGCAAAGAATTGCTATCTCATTTGTCATTTCTTTTCTTTTTTTCTTCCAGTATCAGGGATTGAATTTAGGACCTTGTGCTTGCCAGGCAAGCACTTATTCTACTGCACTATCTCCCCAGCCTTCATTTCGTATTTCTGTTGTCTTTCTTTCCTTCCTCCCCACCCACTGTGTGCTTGCACCTTTTTGGTTCTTATTTTGAGACAGGATCTCATTAAGTTGCTAAACTGGACAGGCTGGGCTCAGACTCCTCCTCTGGCCTCAGCTTCCCAGAGTTACAGGATTACAGGATGCCACTTTGTATCCTTTTCGTAGAAAACAGCAACTGTGGGTCTCCTGAGCTGCCAGCACATGCTGCTTACAGGGAAGAGAGAGCCGCTTCGCTTCCCGGGACACAGCCTGCCCTGCTCCTCCAGCACCAGCGAGGTCTGAGGAATGCCAGTGTCTTGGATCCAGTTCCTCAGGAAACTGATCAGTACCAAGACCTTGGGAAGGGAAGGCAAGGAGGTGGGAAGGGTGAGAAGCTCCAGCAAGTGTCACGGGGCGGGGTCCCTCTGATGCAGGAAGAAAAAACTGATCTGGGGTGGATGACCTGAAATAGGGAACCTCCAAATGATATAGGGAAAATTGATCTCTAACATGAAAAGTACCTGGGACAAGTTTATGTTTTCTAAAACTGAAGAATGAATTTTAGGAATAAACAGGTAATGAACAGAACATATTTATTGAGGGAAAGAAAGCTCCTGCCTGAAAGAGGAACAGCAGAGGGGTCCCGAGTGGGTGTCCCCAGGAAGCTATCTCTTCTAGGGAATTTTATAGAGGAAAACCACATGGTGAGGCAGGACTAAGTTTGTGGAGACCATTCTTTTTTTTTTTTTTGGTGGGACCAGGGTTCAAACTCATGACCTTGAATGTACCAGGCAGGCACTTGTGACACGGAGCTATCTCCCCAGCCACGGGTCTGAGGTTGTGGAGAAGACATGGGAACTCGCTTAGGTGGGCATGAGGTGGGACAAAAGTATGGTCAACCAATGAGATTACCAGCACCATTGCTCAGGTAAAATAGATTAAAATCAGGATCTAATGGGAAGGCAAGTCACATAGCAAGCAGGCAAGAACACCACCTATTGGTTTACTTTGCGGGACCAGGGATTGAACTCAGGTCCTTGCATTTGCCAGGCAAGTGCTTATGGAATACCACCTCAGGCTCATGACTCCAGGATCTTTCAAGGTGATTGATGCTTATTTAGTTTATCAATCCCTCATGCCCACCCTTAAGGAAGTATGTAGTTGCTTTTGCTCACTCTTGTCTTGAGATCTGGCCCACAGCAGAGGAGTGTCTGTCTCTAGTTGTGAAGTCACCTTGTCCTCTATGTCTTCCTTGAGGGCCTGGCCCTGCCTAACTGCCTATATATCTATCTAAACTCTAGGTGCAGCTGGGTGGAAACCCGCATCCCATGGGACACCTAGATAGCACCCGAGCGAGGAAGAGGGTGAGTTCTGTCCTTGGAGCTGAGATCCCCTGTGAGGATGTGCCCTGTTCTCTGGGCCCAGAGAATGTTGCCAAGGTGGACAGGACCAGGCGTGCACAGCAGGGGCTGTCGTGCATTAGCACAGTTCCTGCAAGCCTGCCTGGGCCTTAGGCCCAATCTCGAGGAGGTGAAGGGGATGAAGGAAGTTAGGTCCCTGATGCTCCCTTCCTGTCCCCACCTCCTGCTGTTGTCCGTCTCTGTCACCCTAGGCCCAGGTGACCATTGGGCTGAACCCTTGGGCACTGAGGTACAGTTCAGCTGTCCCTGTTAGGGGATCACCCTTTTGTCACCTATGACGGAAAGCTGTGTGACCTAACAGAAGGACTAGTTGGCTTGTGAACAACCAACACTCCTCGTTTATTCCTCCTCACTGTTGTAGAGCTGGAGAGCCCAAGATCATTCTCAGCCTGAGAAGGCCCGGTTCTCCTCTGCGGTGGCCTTCTCACCGGTGCTTGTGTGGTAGGGTGCAGGCCAGCTCGAAGGGTCCCTATCACTTCCCAAAAGTCCTGTCACAATGGGAATAGGGGTGGCACCTGTCAGAGTCCTTTCCTGGTTCTCATCTCGGCCTAAGAAGTCTCAATTTACAATCCTAAAACCTCGTTATTGGAATTCCACCAAATTAATTCCAATCTACCACTCCCAGGGCAACCCATGGCGATAACAAAGACACCAAGACATGTATATATAATTATTGGGGAACCAAGGGGCTCTAAGTTCAGCCACCTAGGCGGCTTTCCAGAACCAAGAGAGCGACGCACGGCTGCCCTCCGCTTTTATTCATTGGCAAAGGGGCGTGGCTTGTGAAGGGGAATTGTGGGAAGAAGGTCAACACTGAATTGTGGGAAGAAGGTGAGCACTGTGAGCTGGACTAGGTAGGAGGCCTGCATTCACCTCTGCCATTTTCAGAGATATGAAAAGGAGGTAATTTGCATTATGCTATTGAGGTAGTATCTAATATTTTGGGGACCTGGTGCTTCAGCTCTGATGGGTAATTTCTCAAGCCCCAGGAAGTCATAGCCTCTATCTTGAGGCTCGATCCCAGCTGACACCGTGGAGCATTGGCTCTTCGTCCTGTTACCAGGGAAACATAGGTTCCATCTTTTAAAATTACCACCAGCACCTCGGCTAGACCGACACACACTGCTTAAGGACAATTGAGAGGATAATGAGAAGCCCTAGCCAGCTCTGTACATTTCAATACGAGGAAATAGGGTCAGGCTCAGCCAAAATGGAGACAGTCGCTCTTCTTTCTTTTTTTTTTTTGGTGGGACTGGGGTTCAAACTCATGACCTTGCACTTTCCAGGTAGGCACTTGTGCCACAGAGCTATCTCCCCAGCCCCGACAGTCGCTCTTCTTTCAAGGAGAGCTGCCCAAGCGGTCCTCCACAGGCACCAACCTCCAGAGCAGTGCAGGGAGGACTCGTGTTCCCACACTGGCTCTGCGGGGCCCAGTGCCCTCCTTTAGCTGCGTTGGTTCTGTGTGTGTCACCCCTCAGGGACTTGTTGCTCTTGTGCCCCTAAAACCTTCCTCCTACTCACTCTCCCACCACTGTGCCCAGGTGCTGCATGCAAACATCCCACGCCCTGGGCCTTTGCCCTACTAGGCACACACTCCCTCCAGAGCTCCCTGTGGCTCACACGGTCTTGTCTTGGTGCAGGTGAGCAGAGCATGCTGGGAAGCCCGGCATTAAGGATACTGGCACTGCAAGATGGGCGTTCAGGCCAGGGATATAGCTTGGCAGCACAAGTGACTTCCAGGCAAGTGCAAGGTCCTGAGTTTGATCCTGGGTACCACACACAGATAAAAAAGATGGGGGTTCAGGATGGTTGGTTCCTGAATATGTGCTGGGCTGGGGGAGATGTTCCAGTGACTGGGAACTTCGCTGGGGCTTAGTTATCAATGAGCTGGCTGGGCCTAGGTAGTGAAGGAGGTGACCTGCCACGCAGGGTGGTCATGAGTTCTCCTGTACACTCACAGAAAGCCACCCACTCCGATCTGCTCCATGCACCCCTTCTCTGAGCCCCTCCAGGCCTCCTGGCCAAGGTGTTGGTTTCTTAGCCACCAGGGTTCTGAGCCACCAAGAAGGCTTCTGAGCCACCAAGAAGGCTTCCTTCACCGGGGCTCTATCTTGGATTCAGAAGCCTCTCTGGCATTTCCACAGTGGTGGTATTAATTAAGGAGGATGAATGGCCCTAATGAAAGAGGAAATTAAAAAAAAAAAAAAAAAGAAAGAGGAAATTAGTAGGCTCCTGGCTGAGGGCTGGAGCACTGAGGGCTGGAGAGAGCGCTAAGGCAGCCCATAGCGGCCAGAGCAGCTAGAGGTTTGATCTTTCTCTTCTAATCTTCTAAGAAGCTGACTGGGCTGGGAAACTGTTGCTTCAGGCCAAGAACCAAACTAGGCCTGGGAGGCTAGGACTGGCAAAACCCAAGTATTTGCCACTTTATTACTTTATCATATACCACATGTTGTGATGTAGACAAAAACATTGTAATGTTATGTAGCCCATGCTGGCCTCAAACTCCTGGCAATCTTCCTGTTTTAGCCTCGGCAGTGCTGGGATTACAGGTGTGAGCTACTAGGTGCAGCGACTTCTGATATCTTTTATTTATTTATTTATTCTTGTTTCAGAACCTTTTTTAAAAATTATTTATTTATTTATTTATTTTTGTCTTTTTGAGACAGGGTCTCGCTATGCAGTTCAGGCTGGCCTTGAGCTCACTTTTGTAGCCCAGGCTGGTCTCGCACTCTCACCGATCCTCCTGCCTCAGCCTCCCGAGTGCTGGGATTACAGGCGTGCGCCACCACGCCCAGCTCAAAATGAAAGTTGTCTTTTTTTGTTTGTTTGTTTTTTTGGCTTTTTGAGACACTTTTGTAGCCCAGGCTGGTCTCGAACTCACAGCGATCCTCCTGCCTCAGCCTCCCAAGTGCTGGGATTATAGGGGTGCACCACTACGCCCGGCTAGAACCTTTTTTTTTTTAAGAATTATTTTATTTTATTTTATTCTTGTTTCAGAACTTTTGTTTGTTTATATTTATGGCCGGCTCAGCCTGCCTTGACGGCAGGGCTGGCACAGCATGTGGTGCCGGGGATCGTACCTCCGTCCCTGCAGCCGCCCAAGCTTTCCTAAGCAGGTGCTTTAGACCACTGAGCCATCCTGCCGGCCCCCCCCTTTTTCAATAATTTTTTTATCCTTTGTTTATTAACTCATTTTTATGGCCGGCTCAGCCCGCCCAGAGGGCAGGGCTGGCGCAGCATGTGGTGCTGGAGATTGAACCACACAGTCCCTGAAGCTGCGCAAGCTTTCTCAAGCAGGCGCTTTAGACCACTGAGCCATCCTGCCAGGCCCCAACTTCTGATATCTTAGCATAAAAACACAATGATAAATATTACACTTGTCTCACTATGTTTCCCAGGCTCCTTGAGCTTGAGACCTTTCGCTTCAGACCCCAAGTGCTGGAATCACAAGCATATGCCATCACGCTGCGCCTTTTTTTTCCTTTTGCATGAATCTAAGCATTCTTTGCCCCCACCCTAGGGATGAAGCCGAGGACCTCATGCATGCTTGGTCTCCCACTATAAAGCATAAGATTATAAATCCCAGTGCTCAGGAGGCTGAGGCAGGAGGAGTGGGATGAGTTCGAGGCCAGCTGGGCAATTCAGTAAAACCTGAGACTGGCCAGGGCTACAAAGCCTGCTCAAGGCCAGCCTGAGCTGCACAGTGTGTCTTTTTGTCTTGCTTCAAAAAGACAAAAACAAATAAATGAATAAAAATTAAAAAATGGAACTGGCGCCGGACGTGATGGCGCACGACTGTAATACCAGCACTCTGGGAGGATGGGGGAGGAGGACTGAAAGTTCCAGCCTAGTTCAGGCAATGTAGCAACTAAGACTTAGCCTCAAAATGAGAAACAAAACTGTTTGGGGGTTGATCGGTGAGTCAGGGTCTGAGGCTGCGGTTCTTGCACTTCCGGCAGGTTCTCCCGCAGCAGAAGTGGGTGGACAGTGGGAGAGGCTAGGGCAGCAGCTGGTGCTGGGGAGCCTGACAGAGGCTTCACGGGGGCTTGTGTTCGCTGCTACTGACTAGCAGGATCGGATGAGCTTTAACTTCTGGCAGAATAATTCACAGAATAGCTATTTATAGCTCCTTAGTCTTCCTGATTTGAGACAGCTATTTGATTGAAGAGCTGAAGCATAGAGAAAAAGAAAAAAAAAAAAAAAGGATCAGGGTGATACCCAGACTTTAAGAGGAAGAAACTTTTAAAATCTGGAGCTGAGTAGTACGTTGTGTTTGATGGGTAATATTTAAAAATCTAACAGATGAAGGGGAACAAATGAGAGACTTCTGTTCCCTCCTTTAAGTTTTTGTATGAGTTAGCACTGCGGCCTACAATCAGATCACCTGGGACAATTTTTTTGTTTCTTTAACTTTTTTGGTTTATTGTTATGTTGAGACATGGTCTCTCTCAGTGCTTGAGGCTGGCCTCAGAATTGCACCAGTCCTCCTTCCTCAGCTTCCTAGAGAGTACTGGATTACAGGAATGCATCAAATCCACTCAACTGTCTAATTTAAAAAAAAAAAAAAAGAGCCTATAATCCCAGCACTCGGGAGGCTGAAGCAGGAGGATTGGTGTGAGTTAGAGACCAGCCTGGGCTACAAAAGTGAGTTCAAGGCCAGCCTGAACTGTATAGTGAGACATTCTCTCAAAAAGACCAAAAAAAAATCAGAGTTTCTTTCTTTCTTTCTTTCAAGTTTATTTATTTGTGTTATGCCGGCTCAACCTGCCCTGGGGACCGGGTGGGCAGAGCATGGTGCTGGGGCTTGAACTGCGGCCCCTGCAGTTGCCTAAACTTTACTAAGCAGGTGCTTTGGAGCACTGAGCCATCTCACCAGCCCAGAGTGCCTGTTTCTTGTCTTGGCCCAAGGAGTCTATACTTATCCTGAAAATACATTATTGGAATCCCACCAAGTTAATTACATAAATATACTATTAAAATGTACAATGCCGGGCGTGGTGGCTCACGCCTGTAATCCCAGCACTTGGGAGGCTGAGGCAGGAGGATTGGTGCGAGTTTGAGACCAGCCTGGGCTACAAAAGTGAGCGCAGGACCAGCCTCAACTGCATAGCGAGACCCTGTCTCAAAAAAGACAAAAAAAAAAAATGTACAATATAATTATATATATATATATATATATATATATATATATATATATATAATATGTAATTCTTAGGGAGCAAAAGGATCCTTGGTCCAACCATGAAGATGGCTTCCAGAACAAAGAGAGTGACCCAGGGCTGCACCCAGCTTTTATTCCGTGGAGAAGAGGGCGTGGCTTGAGAAAGAATTGTGGGAAGAAGGTGAGCACTATGAGCTGGGCTTGGTAAGTGACCTGTATTTACCTCCGCCATATTCTAAGAGGATATGAAGAGAAGTAATTCGCACTATGCTATTGAGATAGTATCTAACTTTTCCGGGGTCTGGTGCTTCAGCTCTGATGTGTAATCTTTCAAGCCCCAGGAAGTCATAGCCTCTATCTTTTTTTTTTTTTTTTTTTTTTGTCTTTTTTGAGACAGGGTCTTGCTATGCAGTTGAGGCTGGTCCTGAGCTCACTTTTGTAGCCCAGGCTGTTCTCGAACTCGCACCAATCCTCCTGGCCTCAGCCTCCCGAGTGCTGGGATTACAGGCGTGCGCCACCACGCCCGGCTTAATAGCCTCTATCTTGAGGCTTGATCCCAGCTGACAGCATGGAGTGTTGGCTCTTTGTCCTATCTCGACCCAGCTCATATGGGAGCACAGCAGGTGTGGGTTATCAGGGAAACACGTGTGCTGTCTTCAAAAATAACCACCAGCAAAAATTACCACCAGCATCTTGGCTAGACCAATACACATTGCTTAAGTCCAAATGAAAGGATAATGAGGGCCAGCAAGGGCCAGCAAGATAGCTCAGTGATCTAAAGCGCCTGCTTAGGTAACTGCAGGGATTGGGGTTTGATCCCTGGCACCACATGCTGTGCCAGCCCCACCCCCCAGGGCAGGCTGAGCCTAAAATAAATAAAGTTAAAAACATAAAAAAAAAAAATAAAAAAATAAAAACATAAAAATAAAGAAAGGACAATGAGAAGCCCTAGCCAACTCTGTACATATCATTATAAGGAAATAGGGTCAGGCTCAGTTAAAATGGACAGAGTTGCTTTTCTTTCAAGGAGAGCTGCTCAGATGGTCCTCCACATCTGATTTTTTTTTTTTTTTAAATCTGGGTGCAAATCTTGCCTTTGCCACTTTCCAGATAGATATACTCCTGCCTCAGTTTTTTCACACACCCCCGTCATCTCTGTGTGTGTGTGTGTGTGTGTGTGTGTGTATGTGTATGTGTGTGTGTGTTGCCAGTGATTGAACTCAGGACCCTTCACTTGCCAGGCAAGCACTTATTCTACTGAGCTATCTCCCTGGCCCTCTGTCTTTTTGAGACTAGGTCTCACTATGCAGTTCAGTCTGGCCTTGAGCTCACTTTGTAGCCCAAGCGGGTCTCGAACTCTCAATGATCCTCTTGCCTCAGCCTCCCAAGTACTGGGATTACAGATGTGCACTACCCCACCAGGCCTTCACATCTTGGTTCAGCTCAGCACATACTCATGTGATCCTTTTTATTTCTTTTAATTTTATTTATTTATTTATTTATTTATTTATTTATTTATTTATTTATTTATTGTTTCAGAATTTTTGTTTGTTTTTATGGCCGGCTCAGCCTGCCCTGAGGGCAGGGCTGGCACAGCATGTGGTGCCAGGGATCTAACCGCAGTCCCTGCAGCCACCTGCAGGCACTTTAGACTAATGAGCCATCCTGCCGGGCCGCTCATGGGATCCTTTTTAGACATGCAAACTTGCATTTTACAGGTGCCACTTGCCGCACACAGGATCAGAACCGTACTGACCCCCACTTTCATTTGCATTGCATGTGGCGCTTGATGGTAAAAAAAAAAAAATACCTGGGAGAATGAAGACTTCTGTAGAATGAGTCCTGATATCTAAACAGTAAGAAATTGAATGCACACAATTTGCAAATTAAAGTATGAACAGACTCCGGCTTCAGCCCCCGAAGTGCTCTGGCCGGGACCCTACCGAAGCCTGCATCCGCTGGGACCTCAGAATGTGACCTTACAGGGAAACAGAGGTGGGTGACTGGAGTCCTGAGGAAGTGAGGGCCATCTTTCTGCTGACTCAGGCCCAAAGGGAACAAACAGGAAGACAGGGCATAGGTGATTGGGACTGCAGAACCAGAGAACAAAGCCAGGCGTGGCGGCGCATACCTGTCATCCCAGTCTGAACTTCTGAGTGAGACACTGTCTTGAAAAGAAAAAGGAAAAGGAAGTGAGAGAGAGACAGAGACAGAGACAGAGACAGAGAGAGAGAGAGAGAGAGAGAGAGAGAGAGAGAGAGAGAGAGAGAGAGAGAGAGAAGAGAGAACAGAAAGTACCAGAATTGGAAATGGGCAGGGCTGGGGTCCTCCTGGAGCCTGCAATACCTTGATTTCCATCTTTTGGCCTCCAGAACTAGGAAAGGATAAATCTCTGTTGTCTGAAAGCCCCGTATTTATGGTAGTTTAGCATGCAGCCCTAGGAAACCTAACAAAAGAAGCACAAATGAAAATTCTACACCGGGCCATTGGAGCCTCTCATGTTGACAAAGATTGCAGAAAGTCTGATAACATGTATTGACGAGCTGATTGCTAGCTGAGTGTGACGCTGCATGCCTGCAATTCTAGCCCTCCAGAGGCTGAGGCCGGAGGACCATTGGGAGTTCAAGACCAGCCTGGATTAGAAAGTGAGCTCAAGGCCAGCCTAAAGGCATAGCAAGACCCTTGTCTCAAAAAAGACAGACAGATAGACAAACAGACAGAGACATTGCTGCAGCGGCTCCATGTGGACTGATATAATCTCCTTGGAGATAATTTGACAAATTCTATGCAGATTACAAACACACACCTTTAATTAGGCTCACATATTCTGTTTCTAGGATTCAGCTTCCATGAGAAATGTGCAGCAGTGGAAAGGCATACCCAGGGAGCTATTCACTGCAGTGGTATTTGCCATTGCAAAGTCCGAAAGGACAGTAACTGTTCATGAGTGATGTCGGAATAAAGTCCGCAAGATCTGGAGCCAGACAGCTTTTTCCACAAGCAATCAGACAGTAAGATTTGGCAGCCAACAAGTCTCTGGGGATGACTACACCACTCAAGCTCAAACGAGCCACAGAATATATTTTAAAATGGCCATGTCTGTGTCTCAGTCAAACCTTTTATAGCCAGGCGTGGTGGCATAGGACTGGAATCCCAGCATTTGGGTGGCTGAGGCAGAAGGATCTGCATGAGACTGAAGCCATCCTGGGCTACATGCCAAGCTCAAGGCTGCCTAAAGTACGTAGTGAGACCCTATCTCAGAAACAAACACAGGGCTGGGGGCCTGGCAGGATGGCTCAGTGGTCTAAAGCGCCTGCTTGGGAAAGCTTGGGCGGCTGCAGGGACCGCGGTTCAATCCCCAGCACCACATGCTGTGCCAGCCCTGCCCTGAGGGCAGGCTGAACTGGCCAGAAAAATAAATAAGCAAACAGACACAGGGCTGGTGAGATGGCTCAGCGGTCTAAAGCACCTGCTTAGTAAGGTTTAGGCAACTGCAGAGACCAAGGTTAGATCCCTGGCACCACATGCTGGGCCAGCCCCACCCCCAAGGGAGGCTGAGCTGGTCACAATAAAAAAAGAAAAGAAACAAACACAGACCCTTTTTACCAGAAACCCCCAAGTGATGGACAAGTTTGCCTTTGGGTCTCATTTTAGTGATCTTTGATCCATACAATGAAATGCTATAGGCAGAAAATTGAGCAAGGTAGTCTTCACTTTGTACCCCAGGCTGCTCTTGAGGCAGGAAGATGGCTGTGAGTTCAAGGCCAGCCTGAACTACACAGACAGACACTGCCTGGAAACAAACAAAAACCACCAAAAATAAAACCTGAGACTCACTTTCTTCAAAGTGATTTTAAAAAGCCAGGCATCATAGTGGCATAAGCCTGTAACCCTGGTTCTCTGGGAAGTTGAAACAGAAGAATGGTAAGTTCAAGGCCAACCTTGGCAAATTAGTGATTTAGCAAGTCCCTATGTCAAATTAGAAGTTGAGCTGGGATTGTAGCTTGGTATGAAAGCTCTGGTGTTCAGTCCTCAGTAACACACACACACACACACACACACACCCCATAAACAGATGGTTCAATGGGGATATAGCCCAAGGCATAGGTCCTAGGTGTTACCTTGGGTACCAAAACAACACAAAACAAACTGAAGGAAAGAAAAATCGAGCCAGGCGTGATGTCGCACACCCGTAATCCCAGCACTCGGGAGGCTGAGGCAGGAGGATTGATGCGAGTTCGAGACTAGCCTGGGCTACAAAAGTGAGCTCAAGGCCAGCCTGAACTGCACAGTGAGACCCTGTCTCAAAAAGACAAAAAAAAAAAAAGAAAGAAAGAAAGAAAGAAAAAGCAAATAATTTTCACTATAATTTATAATTTATTTATTTATTGTGGGTTCCAATTCATAATCTTGCACTTGCTAGGTAGGCCCTTATGCCATGGAGCTATCTTCCCAGTCCCCTTTCCTGTCTTTTTGAGACACAGTCTCCCTTTGCAGTTCAGGCTACCCTTGAGCTCACTTTAAAAAACAACAAAAGCCGGGCGTGGTGGCTCACGCCTGTAATCCCAGCACTCGGGAGGCTGAGGCAGGAGGATTGGTGCAAGTTCGAAACCAGCCTGGGCTACAAAAGTGAGCTCAGGACCAGCCTCAACTGCATATCGAGACCCTGTCTCAAAGTCTCAAAAAGACAAAAAAAAAAAAAAAAAAAAAAAAAAAAAAAAAAAAA
>PVJA010053994.1:0-11759 GCA_004027025.1 Myocastor coypus
CCCAAGCTTTCCCAAGCAGGCGCTTTAGACCACTGAGCCATCCCACCAGGCCCTGCCTGAATCTTTATTGTCCCCTGTTTAACCTTAGTAAAGTTATCTGAATCTAGAATGTAACATTCTCCTGGTGGAGCAATCTTCTAAAGGTAGGCTGGCTTTCTATAGATTACCAGAGTTGGGAAGTATAAATGACAAAAGAATTCTGCAACTGTTTTATCATTCTTAAGCCAGAATCTCTTTTTTAAATATATATTTCACAATTTAAATGTTTTATTCGAGGAGAAATTCCACTCAGGACCCCCCTTCCTGTCTCTCTCTTGGATAGAGGCTTTCTTTCCCTCAATAAATATGTTCTGCTAAAAAATAAAAATAAAAAATAAATGTTTTATTAGAGTCCACAGCCTGCCAAATACAAGCAGTAGCAAGATATTTCACAAACTTGTACAATTTAAGATCCATGAATTTAATTTTCGTCTCTTTTAGATAGAATTTTCTTTCTTTTCGATCACAATTCTCAGTGTGGCCTAAGGAACCCTTCAGGTTATCAAGATCCTTTCTGGGTATCTGTAAGACCAGAATTTAAAATCATTAGTAATCAACAAGTAATGATTTTGTTAATCTTGACTTTCTTAACTATATAAATATGTAGTTTCTGTTAAGAGGTAGTGGTTTTATTATTATTAACTTTAATTAAAGCAATCAGTACATTTAAAATATTTACCTCTACATCTAATCCTTATAAAAGAAAAGCCCTTGGGCTGGAGATATAGCTCAGCAGCATAACATTTGCCTGGCAAGTACAAGGACCTGAGTTCAATTCCCAGTACTCCCCGCACCACCACAACTGAAAAAAAAAAAAAAATCTCTTGTGGGTCTTCAATATTTTAAATATTAAAAAAGTTTTACAAAATTAGAAATGATACAGAACTTCATCAAACAAAATGATAGGAATTCAACACTAGCTGTTGTATTGCATATTGTTGTCAGATTACTAGATTACCAGATATAAGATTGCCAGATACAGTGGTTGGGGAGATAGTTCAGTTGAATAAGCGCTTGCCCAAGAAGCACAGGGTCCTGAGTTCCATATCTGGTACCACCAAAAAAAAAAAAAATTACCAGATATAAATATACATACTTGGTTTACAAAATTAAAAAGAGGCTGGTCAGATGGTTCAGTGGAATAAGTACCTGCTTAGGCAAGTGCAGCGGCCAGGGTTAGATCTTGGATCCCAAATGCCACAACTGCCCCACTCCTGGGCACTCTGAGCCAGCCACAGAGACAGGATATGGTGATCCATGCCTGTAATTCCACTGCTGGGAAGGCTGAAAACAGCAGAATCACTGCCAGACCAAGTTGCATAGTGAGACTCTGTACCAAATACATTTTTAAAAAGTTAAGTTTTAACTCTTTCTTTCAGTAGACCAGTAAGGGTTGTTAATTTTTAAGCGTTGAGTCTAAAAGTTTAGGAACCACTGTGTTATATTATAGCCTGGGTGGACAAATATTCATCTTTGATTTAAAGTAAGTGGCATGAAGTATACAAATTACAACAGATTTTAATAGCAAAATAGGTCCTCGGAGTTTGAATTCCAAACGACATTCAAAGTCTGACTGTAGCTCACCTCTCCCATTGCCTCCGCTCTACTTCAGGTGCAGCTGCTTTCTCCAAACGCACCCACTGAGTCTACTTATTCTCCACTGTAATCACTACTGGATAGTGCAACTAGGGTGACCTTTTACTAATGAAAATCTTATCAGTTGTCCTCCTTGCCAAAGCCTGTAATTGGTGCCTCATTATACTGAAAGAAGAGAAAGAAACTCCCAGTCTCCAAGAGGCCCGGGAAGAGTTTGTCTTCTCTACAACCAAAGAATGAATTTTAGGAACAGCAGAGGTTAAGAGAAGAACATATTTACTGGAAGAAAGAAAGCTCCTGTCCAAGAGAAGGAAAGAAAGAGATGCCACTGGATTGCCCAGGAACCTGTCTTTTTAGAGATTTTTATACAGCAAAACCATGAGGTAAGTGGATCGAAGATGGAAAACATAGGAACTCACCAGGCGGACAAAACGATGGTCAACCCATAAGATTACAAGCACAATTGCTCAGGTAAAATTGACTAAATCGAGATCAAATAGAAAAGCGAGTCATGTCACCAGATATGGTAAGCAGGCATAAATATAGGACAGGGTCTTCTCCTAGAGAGGGTTCCACTAGTGACTCCTTTTTTTCAAGGTGACTGATATCTATTTTGAAAATCAGTTGCTGATGTTTATCCCGCGGGAGATTGTTGGCCGCATTTGTTTAATTTCTTGTTCTGAGGTCCAGGCCACAGTGGAGGAGGTGTCTGTCTCTCCCACAGTTGCAAGGCATCTTGTCTTCCATAATGGGTCCCTTGAGGGCCTACCCTTATCTACCTGCCTATAACATTTTTATCTAACTCAGCTGCCTACAGCAATACAAAACATAAATCTGCTCACGGGCTGTCAGCCTTACACGAAGCAGCCTGCTGCTCAGCTCCCAGCTTCCTCTCCAGTCTTTCCTGATGGTCGCGGTGGCCTCTGATCTTGCCACTTCCTCTCCCTGCAGTTCCTCACCGGCTCCACATGGATTCACTCTGCCTGGTCGTCTTATCTGTGTTCTCCGAAGAGTGCCCTGTCCTCCACCTCACACACTACCACCGCTCTTCCTTTATTTGTGGTTCACCATCTGGGGTTGTATTACGTAGGCTGTCAGTACACCCCCAAAAAGGAAACCTCTTCCTACTCATTGCAGTTTACCCAGTGCCTAGAATACTTTGGTGAGGAGTAGATGGTCAATAGATTCTTATGAAGTGAGGTCTTCATACTTCCATGTGCTTATAAATATATATTCACTCAATAGGTACTACATATTTAGCTTCATTATTTTTTTAAATTTGGTACAAGGTCTCACTATGCAGCTCAGACTCTTAGTGATCCTCCCATTTTCAGCGTCCCCAGTACTTGGATTATAGGTATGCGCTACCACAACTGGATTCAGTGGCCAGCTCAGCTCACCCAGGGATGGGGCCTGCATGGCATGCGCAGCAGGGAAATACTCTGGGTCCTTGCATTTGCCAGGCAGGCTCTTAGTCCACTGAGCTATCTCACCGGCCCTCATACTTAGCACTGTATCAGTAATAGGAACACAGCACAATCCAAGGTCTATATTGTACACCAGAATAAAACTGAGCTTCAAAGAGAAGTGTAGTTAATGTATACAAGAAAGAAGGACAAAAGATTTACTGAAGGTGGCTACTGCTGAGAAGTTCATGGACTATTTTGAAATGCAGAAAATAACTGAAAATATTTGATGATTTTGAGTTCAGTGTTATCTTGTTTGAACTGGATTTTTTTTTTTTTCTTCACTTTGGTGTAGTCCTCACTGCAAACTGTCTCTGATCTTGTCTTGAAGAAACCATTTGGCTACTTGGCTTATTCCTGCCACTGTGAGTGAATTCTTCCAACAGATGACAGAAGCAAAGCAAAGGCTGGCAATTTCTACCGAAGGAGGAGGGGAAGAACAAGAGGGGATGGAAGAATAGAAAGGGGAGAGAAGAAAGAAAAGAAGTGGGAGAGTAGGGGGAGAGAAAAAAGAGGAGGAGGAAGGACAGGAGGAGGAAGGAGAGGAGGAGGAGGAGGAGGAGGAGGAGGGGAAGACACCTGCCTTCCCAGAAAAAAAATGGTTCCATATACAAGGAAGCTTTCCACCTCAAGATTCACCACACAAGCTAAGAAAAGAAAGAAGTCCCCAGCCACATAACGGGCAGCTTCAGCCTGGTGCAGGTGGGGACGCCAATGATGTCGCCACAGACTCGGGCTCCTCTTCCATGTCCCTACTGTGCTGTCCACAGAAGCGGCTTCCTCCCAGAGCTGCTTTCCTCCTGGTCACCATCCACATCTCACCCTCTGTTCCTGTCCAGCAAGCGAAGGTGATTTCCAGAAGCTGTCTCCACAGTAATCGTCTTCTTTCTGAGAAGCCTCTAGCAAATACTTTATTGAATCTCAGCATCCTAAACTGACTTTGGCCCTCACGCTCCCCACACATATAACTGTGAGGAGACTTCCCTGGCCATCAGAAAATCTCTCCACACTTGTCGGCTGCAGCACAGTGGGAAGGGAAGCTGGGGTGACCACCGTGTCCTCTACTGGAGGCTGTTGTCCTCTTTAGCACAGGCTGGCATCAAGTCTTCCTCTATAGTCCTGGATATGTAACTGTAATTCTGGCTCTGCAGAGTAAAACAACCTTTCACCCATATGTTCTCATACTTCATATTATTTTATTGGTAGCAGTTTGTCTGGATCACCATTTTGCTCCACTGATGCCTCCTTTATTTGGGAATAACTGAGTGAGAAGATATTCTTCCATTATTAGAGAGAAACACTCTCCCCTGGCTGTACGAAAGAAGGAATTAATTAAAGCACTCATGCTAGCCAACTCAGGCGTGACCCTGACAGGTGGAGCGCTGAGTCCTCCCCCTTCACTGACCACACAGCATCTGGAGCAGTCAGCAAGTGACTCCAAGGGGCAGGTGAATTTTATCACATTGACACCAGAACTGTGGTCACTACATCTATCATAAGCCTGATTTTAAAACAGCAATTTGTAATTGATAGTATCATATTTGTACAGACGTGGGCTTCAGAGGTCACCTGGCATGTGGATCTGTTTGGTTCATTCCTCAAGAGCCTCTGAGGATGCTAAGCATGGACACCGAAGCATCGCCTGGAAAGCCTGGGGGTCCTGAAGCCCCACGAAGGGGATCCTCTGATTAGCTGAGCACTCCTGAGAAGTCTTCCACTCCAAGCACCCATGGATATGCACAGATCCTTCAAACAGAAATATACAAACTCAGTAGGATTCCCAGTAGGCTATCAGCCTATTGAAGACTTCCTCTATATCTGCTAAAAAGTTCTACTTCAGCCTTTGGGATATGCAATGGTTCTTTCTAGTCAAAGATACCCCCTGTCACGTGGACAGGGAACTTTATATGACCTGTATGCTTCTCCTCCTTTGCTTTTTCTACTACCAGAGATACTAGTATTCAATAAAATCTCAGTCAGCTTGCACAGATGTTTATTTTAATTGGAAAAAAAAAGAAAATGTTTACTTACATTCCTGATAATGGTTTTCTTGTCAAAAATGTAACTCTGTAGACATTTTGTTCTCTCAGATCTTCACAGTACATATTTTAGAGGATTTCATTGTGGATAGGCTTTGTTCTAAGTATTTGTTTAAGATCCTGAAACAAATCATGTGACTGGATATTGGATGCCAGTTAAACATCAGCTGAATCAGCATTGTAGACGAACAACTCTAGAATTTCACGAATAGCAATTTAAAAGTTACAGGACTAACAGCCAGGCGTGGTGGCACATGCCTGTAATCCCAGCACTCGGGAGGCTGAGGCAGGAGGATCGGTGCGAGTTCGAGACCAGCCTGGGCTACAAAAGTGAGCTCAAGGCCAGCCTGAACTGCATAGCTAGACCCTGTCTCAAAAAGACAAAAAAAAAAAGTTACAGGACTTTGGGCAAATCACAAGGCCACCCTAACGGAAAACACAATAATGGCCATGAACTATACGAAGTTCAAAGTCAAAAGAATTCCAGAACCATCTATCACTCAAAACTCCACTAATAAAATTCAAATAGGCAAGTTGTATAAAATAAAGTTATTCACCCATTTCAAATAGAAAATATATTGAGAAAGACCACAGCAAGACTGTCTTAAAGCTACAGGGAAGTTTTGCAGAGCCCATACCACTATCCAGGGTCATAGCTGCTACCAAGGACCATTTTCTTTCTTAGCAAATTTGTTAAAGATAAGATATCTTCAGCATCAGTTGAAGTTACTATGTGACAAATTTAGACAAAAGGAGAACAAAAATATCCATAAGCAGGGGACATTTTCCAAGAAGAGACAGCAGATCCTGAGGTGAAGCGTGGCGCTTGGCATCATTGTGCAGCACTGGTCTCGTCTATCAGCGATGGATATCCAGGGTGTCCAAACTGAACTAAAAATGGACAAAATATTTTGGTGTACTTTATTACAGTGGTGCGGCACAACCCACTGCGTGTCTTCACAGATAGACCTGAAAGTCTCAATAATGAAAATCGCAAGGCTCAGACTCTGCCATTGGAATCAACTATGCCTCCTTTACTTCATGTCAGAAGAGGAAAATGCACCACGACTCCATTATAATGTGCTGAGCTGAGACACGGCCTGGAGTATAGGAAAGACCAAAGCCCTGATGATCTGCTGGAAGAGGGAAAAAAAAAATGACAGCAATTCATTAGCAAATTCTGGCTTCATCTTGGTTTGTTTTGAAAGCCCTGGGCTGCACGTCTCTTCTTTTACAAGCTGCTGTCTTGAGCTGCCGTTGCACACTTCCTCACAGGAGGGATGGATGAAAACCTAAAGGACAGTCACTGGAAGGAGGGCAATTGCTGACTTCTAGGTCAAACACAAGAGAAGAGGAGAGGGCACCTGCGTACAGTGAAAGGCCCCAGGGCAATTCCAGATCACCCACCGCATCTTCCTCTCTCACCTAGAGTACAGCATGCTCAGCTGTGGAGAACTCTTTCTGGGGTGTCTATACTCTATTGTACAGCCCAACAAATTTCAGCACTCTGTAGCCATGGGATAGGATCTGGCAAATTACTCTCTCTACACCTTGGTTTCCTCATCTGTAAAATAGGATTGCTATTTCTACTCCTCACAAAAGAATAATGTATGCATGTAAAGTGTGTAGTAATAATGCCCTGCATTTAAAATCAATAGAATCTATATAATCAATAATTCTTACATACATAAAATGCATTTCAACTCCACGTAAAGCTAAGAAAAATTAAACAAATTTACAACATTATGTATAATAAAGATACCCACAAGATATTCAAGTAGTAAAAAGCTAAATAGAACTACCATCTCCTTTTTTTCTAAGCAACATCAACAGGGAGGTGGGTCATGCCCACACACTGTACTCTGTAGAAGGATTGTGAGGACAATATGCAATATGTCAACTTTCAAAAAAAAAAAAAAAAAGGGGGGGGGGAAGAAAAACAAAAAAAAAGTAATGTTGATTTAAAGGATTAATGTTTAATTGTTTGATCAATCTTATATAACTATATGTATCAATCTAAACTGATCTGATGATGAAAATATGTAATATAACCATTGTTAAATTCAAACAATAAAAATATTAAATTTACAAAGACAAAAAAATAAAACTACCATCTCCTCCAAAATCCTTTGACAAATTAAAATATGCTTCAAATCTTACAAGATATATAATAAAGAAATATACACAATAATTACAGAAGTAGATAATATATACATCTGCATGAACAGGCTTTTCTAGAGCTTCATATACCAAGATTACAAATTTATAGTGTGGGAGTTGGATTTTTCAAGACCAAGATATATATATATGGACAGGGCAAGCTGATACTCTCTCTTTTTAAAAAAGTTCTTTTTAGTATTGAGAACATCCATTAAAATAATTTCATTACCCTCATAACTGAGTGTAATAGATACTCAATAAGCATTTATCATCAATAATAATTATGATAGAAATAGATTTCTTAAAAAATAAAATTTCCTCACTAACAACATTTGATTATGTCATTACAAAGCACTGCCCATATACTTGTTGGTAGAACTTCTTAGCACTCTTTCAAAAATAGTATGCTGGTCTTTCTTAGATGGAAATGTCAGTCCTAGGGTGGATGAATACACGCAGAGGTTGCACAGTGCTAGTCCTATGGATGACTTCCACACTCAGGTTCATTTCTCTCTACTCACCACACCCTAGAGAGGGTAGCAGACAGGATCTGACTGAGTAAAGTCAGATTGCTGTAATTATTCAACAATTGGAGATGTCCATGCGGTTAATGACAATAAGTGGAATTTCCCCTTGAAAAGACTCTTACCCAGCTGGGTGTGGTGGGCATGCCTGTAATCCCAGCACTTGGGAGGCTGAGGCAGGAGGATCAGTGTGAGTTTGACACCAGTCTGGGCTATAAAAGTGAGCTTCAGGCCAGCCTGAACTGCATAGCGAGACCCTGGCTCAAAAAGACAAAAAAAAAAAAAAAAAGATTCTTACCCATCTTTGGTAGGTAGTGACCTTTTTCTTGACTCTGTTTCTTCAGATGTACCATTACAGCTGGCTTAATATTAGACCAAAACAATACATAGAGGAAATAATTCTATATGGACTAAGTCACTTTTTTGTAGCTCTTCATGGTCAGTGCCAAATGACCTTATACTATATGAGTCTGCAATTACTAAAAGCAACAGTATGTAGCATAATTATTCTTTCTTCATTTCTTTTCCTTCCATCTTTCCTTCTGTCCTCTTTCCTGTCTTTCTTTCTTTATCAAATTTCATTAAAAATTACTTCTTTTAAAAATTACATTCACTTTCAAAGAGTAAAAATCTGCTTACAAATTAGAGATATTCAATATATAAAAAAGAAATCTCAAAAAGGAATGCCAGAAAATGTTGAGCAATGGTTCAGTAGTAAAGTACGAGTCACTGGGAATATAGCTCAGTGGTTCATGGCCTATCTGGCAAGCACAAGGTCCTGAGTTCAAGTCCTGGTACCAAAAAAAGAAAGCAAAAGCCATGTTCTGGTTCTATTTGCTGGGTAAATACTTGGAAAGTGTGTTGTATCCATCCTAACAGTGAGGGCTGAGGCAGCGAAGCAACACCATGATCCTAGTCCCAGGAGAGCGGGCCAGGTAGAGGACAGTGGATCTACGGGCTGGCTGATGTGCAGATGAATGCAGGCAAAGAGGCACTGGCCACCATGCAGTAGGGTAAGAAGAAGTCAACTAGGATATTGACAACTTGCTAAAGGCTGAGTGCAAGCTGCCCCTGGGAACACCAGATGCTGGTCATTGTTTTCCCTGCAGGCTCATAGTCCCCTCCAGACTGCCACAAGGAAGAGCAAGGGCAGGTCAGACTAGGCGAGCTGGCCGAGGTAGCACAGGTGTGTTCCTTGGGAAACACAAGAAGCTACTCTTATTCTTCCCTGGGTCTGTTCTCCCAGAAGAAACAAAGGCTGAAATCAATGAGGGGGGTCAGTAAAGACTATAATTCTCATAATTGTTGCGCATGAAAAGATCCATTATTGCTGAAGAAAGAAGAGAAGGGAACCCCCCCATAGGAAGTAGGACAATTTTTATGCCCTGCATCCCACAGTTGTATCAGTGAAGTCTCCTGACCTGGGGGAGAAGCAGGGACTGGGTTCTAGCCACAGCACAGGACTGCTTGTATGGGAAGAAGAGCAGGGACAGATACACTCAGAAGTTCCACCACAGAGGCCCAGGCCCACAGGTCCTAGCTGACATTGAAGCCCACTGGACAAGACAAGAGAGTGGTGGAAACCAGAGTTACTTCAGCGAGCAGAGGAGAAACAGTGGCTAACTTCAGTGACATGAAGTTAGAAGCTTACAGAGGCTAGATTCTGAATATGGAACAGAGACAGGGCTTTACAAGTGTGCTTTGTTTTGGAAAGTCCCAATTTAAGCTTGCTATCCACGGGTAACTGACAGTGCTGCTTTTCATACTGGAAGAACCTTGGTTTGCACAGTAAATCGCATGGGCTGCAAGAGTTTCAGGGACAGAGCAATCAAGGTTGCCTCAAAGTATTTGAAGGGAGTCATGGAAAGGATGAAGTTCTCTTGAGATGAGAAATCTGCAGTAGGTATGAGTTGAGGAGTGTGGGCAGGAGTTCAGGTTTACACGTGTTCAATTAAAGACACCCATAAGACATCCAAGGGCTTCTCAATAAGTCAGTCTTTGCTGTTGAAGTTTACAGCTTGGGAAGCATGTTGAGCTGGAGATGTCTCCTTAGGGTTGTCCGCATACTGGCATATTGAAGGTGCTTCTGGTGCCTGTTATCAACATAGTAAAGGTACTTCTGGCGCTGTTCATGGCATACTGAAGGTACTTCCGGTGCTTGTGATGGCGTACTGAAGGTACTTCCGGTGCCTGCCATAGCATTCCAGCGCTGACTAGATAAACTTTTAAGAGAAATGGCTTAGAGAAAGAAACTGATCATGGACTGGACCCTGGTCTGTGATAGCTCAACGAGAGACAGAGGAGGCTCATCTATTAAGGCAGGGAAAAAAAACCACAAAGTGCCACCTTGTGGATACCAAGAAAAGAATGTGAAAGTCCATTAAAAAAATGTGCTTCTAATATTATACTAAATTTTATGGACTTTCCCTAAAATTAAATTGTTAGCGAACTTCAAAAGTTTACAACTATGTGGAAGAAAAAGTATTATACATGCGAAGAGAGACACTAAGAGACAACATGATACATGTGGCAGGTCAGGAGGTTTGGGGTTAATTTAATTTCAGTGTTACCTTCCCCTATGAATGAAATTTGGTCCTAGACATAAGTCAATTTGTGTTTCAGTTCCCTCAATTGTCAGATTTTTAGTCTTCCACTTGTTCAGCATTGATTGAATGTCTATTATACCCAGGGCCAAGTAGGATCCCTACCATGTCACCTAATGATTAGAGGAGGTGTGGTACTGCAGCATGCTGCACATTACCTAAGTCATGGCCTTGTGATGCCTCTGGGCCAGTCCTAGTCAAAGCCAGAATGACTCATGGCCTTCTCTCAACTCAGGTTCAGGCATAGATTTTCCCCTGGGTGCAAGTCTTGCTCCAGTTATAGGAATACAATGGTAAACAAGATACAGTCCTTTTGCTCAAAGACTTCATGATCTAATAGAATGACAGGTGAGGGCTTGGCAACATAAGGGCCTGCCTGGCAAGCCCAAGATCCCAAGTTTGATCCCCAGTACCACATGCCATGCCAGCCCCAGTGGTGCCTGCCTGTAATCCAAACAATGGGGAGGCTGAGGCAGGAGGATAACTATGAGTCTGAACTCATAGTGAGATCCTGTACCAAAAGAAAAGAAAGAAAAAGAAAAGAAAAGAATAGGAACGACAGGATATATACTCTCTCAGTTACTACCTCAACTAGGCAATAGAAGATCTAGTTAAGAAACCACAAACAATAAAGCTTTCACATACTTACTGACCAGTTTTAATTATTTAGTGACTTGAATATGGGAGAGGAAAAGTTTATTTTCCATCAATTTAGAATAGTTAAAGAAATTGAAATTCTTTAAAAATCTCTTGGAAACAAGTCAATTCCCTGACAACAACTGTTACCGTAAATGTTTCTTGACTGAAGGGTGAATTTTGCCTGGGTAAAATAATGTGGAGGGAAGTTGGGGGACAAGTGACAAGAAAATTAAGGCATTGGAGCTCCAAATACCAACACGGTGACAGTTATTTCCAGGAGCACTCATCCCTCTAAGATTTGGCCAAAAATATCACCTTAGAATTCTCTCAGGAATCTGCTGGTAGTTTGGATCTCTGTAATAACAAGCCAAATGTTTTGTTGATGTAAAATTAAGTTCAGTCAGAACTGTCAAGCTCTGAGATAAGAAGGCAGAGAAATGAAAGTGGCCTGAGGGAGGAAAATGCATATTTTCACTGTCTTTTGCATATGCAGTTATTTTGTTACCAAGAAAACAAGAACTCATTACAATTGGATAGACACAGAATGTTTGCCTTTGCAAGGACACAAGCAAGAAGAGGCAAAAGAACGCTTCAGAGGAGGAACTGAAAGTCCAAGATGGGGCCCAGAAGGATGGCTCAGTGCTCTAAAGCACCTGCTTAGGAAAGCTTAGGCGGCTTCAGGGACCGCGGTTC
>PVJA010053995.1:0-11755 GCA_004027025.1 Myocastor coypus
CACTTGGGTGCTGAGCTATCCCAACCCAAACCCTCTTGATAATTCTGATGCATGCTCAATTTTGAGAGTCACTGCCTTTCTGGGAAGATTTCCCTTTCCTCCACAAAAAGTCCCCTAAAAATGCCTCCTACCCAATCCCCCTATTTCTAGGGGCCCCCTTTGTGAAGTACCCATCTTTCCATCTTTCAGAAAGACTTCTTATTCTTGAGAGGAAATTAACTTCTCCACTAGGTGACTACACTCTCTGAGTAATTACAACATTCTGCTTTTGAATGGTTCCCTTTCAGATCTCTCTTAGCACTTTCTCCTAGTTTCCCCTTGACTCTTTTAGGGTGCCTCCAAGCACTTTGGCACTTCTGCTTTAAAATGCTACTCCTTGAACACAGCTGTCTCTTATCCCCTTATTCAATCCTCTATGCCTAAGCATCCTTCCCCTTGAGGCATCCTCAGGTCTCTTAATTCTTTTAACTGCCAAGAGCTCTCCTTTGTATTTCTGCTGGTACCACTCCGCTCACCTATTGTTTGTGGTATTGGGGAATAAACCCATGGGCAGTCTCACTGAGCTACATCCCCATTCTTTTTATTTAACAATTTTACTGTTTCCTGGATAGGCCTTGAATGTGAGATCCTCTTGCCTCAGTCTCCCAAGTAACAGAGATTGCAGATGTATTCCACTATACTAAGCTCACTAGTAGTTTTTTGTTTTTTTTTTATGTAGTTGGCCACTTAACACTCACTGAGTGTCTCTTTGAGTTGAAAGGTAGGTAGAATCAGTGCTCTTGGGAATCATTGAAGAATGACTCTACAAATTTTCCAAATCTTACTCATTCAGGTTCAGCACACCTTGCCCCCTCCTCTCTTTCCTTTCACCTCTTCTCAGTTCTCTTATTTCTCCTGCCCCACTTGCTTTCATGTATAGGAATTTTCCTTGTGCTCTTTCCTGATTCTGAGCTACCCCAAGTCCTGTTCCTGTTGACCTGCTTCACCTATCCTGGTTTGCTTCTCAGCTCCCTTCAGCCTGGGTAAGTTTGGGGCCTCCACAAGGCTCTCAACATTTTCTAAGAGATTCTTTTCTTCTCTAGGGCTCAGAAGAGGAAACAGACCCCGTGGTAAGCACTAGGGTTTGCCTTCAAGAAGCTCATAGTCCAGTAGAAGGCTTGGGCAAGTACACCAGGCATAATGTGAAGTACAGATAATGTGCTGTGGTGATTCAGCAGTGATAAGAGCCCTTTATTTGGGAAGACTTCACAGAAAAGGTGGTACTTGAGCCGGATGGCATTCCATAGGAATTAAGACAAAGATGCAGTGTCTTCCAGGTGCAGGAACCTAAGTGGTGGGTCAGAGACAAGAAAGCCACTTCATCTCTTAGCAGTAGTATCTCTTCTGTTCGTTTATGGATAAAGGTGGAAGAGGACATCACTTCCATTTGCCTGGTATTTTCCCACTCAGTTATTTAGTAGCCCGGAGAATAATAATAGTAATAATGGCTACTGTTTTATTGAATGTTTTCTGTCTGCCAAGCACTGTTTAAGTGCTTTATATGCATGGACTCATCTCACATCGTAAGAACACTGTAGGTAAAGCTACTATTACCTTTATTTTACATATGAGATAGAGGACAGGTAAAATTAATAGGTCTGTGTACCCTGTCTATTCCAATATTACAGCATCATTGGTCAGAGAATTGGATTTTCTCTTCAGGATTGGGAGCAAGGAGGCATTATAGTGTGATTAGGTGTGTAGGTTATAGGATCAGAGAGGATTTGTACCCCACATCATTCTCTTACTGTGTTTGTGACCCAGGAAAGTTACTTACTGTAGCCATAAGTTTCCAGAGCTAAATGACGAAGCTAAAAATCAGACTTGGCAGTGTATACCTATAATTCAAGGGATTCAGGAGGCTGAGGCATGAGAGACATGAGGTTGTGCACAACCTGAATAAATTTGACTTGTCTAAAAAATATAAAGGGGGGCACCTGTAATCCCAGCACTTGGAAGCCTGAGGCGGAAGGATCAGTGAGAGTTTGAGACCAGCCTGGGCTACAGAAGTGAGCTCAAGGTCAGTCTGAACTGTATAGCGAGACTCCATCTCAAAAAGACAAAATAATATAAAGGGGATCGATGTATAGCTTGATGCAAAAGCCCTAGATTCAGCTATACACACAAAAAAATGACTTTGCAATGATATGCCAAGTATTAACAAAAAGTAATTTCTAACAGCAAAGATTAACATATAAGTGGCAGAATGTCAGCTCTAGTGGCTTCAAAAGGGGATTTTGATCCCTAACAACAGCAGGGCAGGAGGAAGATAGCAATTGGCTCATTTTACTGTCCAGAGCTAGAGTGACTTAAGACTCGGTTACATCCAGGAATTTGGGTAGTTTGCTTAGTATTTTCATTTCTCCATTAAGTTAACTTCATTTTCAGCAGGCTTCTACTTTGTGGTTAAAGATGATCCTCAGCAACCCTAGGTTAAAATGCTATCTCATTCACTCTATGGTTAAAAAAAAAAAAAAAAAAACTTCCTTTGGAAACAGTTTCTTTCCTGAGTAGTGCAGAATGAAGACAGAAGAGCCTTAAAAATTTGTTTTGGATTTTGTGTTCTGGAACTTGGCTTTTTTACTAGCCAAACAGAACTGTGATTCCATCCCATGGTTTTTCTGGGGCAGTAATGGTAGTTCTCCTTGCTATCCCTGAGTCCCAGTTGTTCTCTCCTCTGATTGGATCCAGAGAGGTCTTACGGATCTGACCTAACCAAGCTTTCCTTCGGGATTCCAGTAGGAAAGGCAGGAATGGTGTGGACACTTGTTCGATAGTAGCTTCTGAATGTAGAATCCAGGAGCCTGGCATTCAGTCCTTTCACCTTGGCTGTGGATTTTTAGTGCTCAGACTTTGGAAGAGAGTTAAATAGGTTTCCATGAATGGAATTTTGATTTAGTCTAAGCTTGTTGAATAGATTCTGGTTGAAGGCAAGTTACAGAGTAGTGGTATGCAAGTTTCAAATGTCTCTAGCCCGCACTCATTCATTAAACAGTTATTTACTAGAGAGGCTGAAACAGGAAGATTTCAAGTTCAGGGTCAGGTTGAGCACAGATTAAAGCACCTGCTTAGGCAGGTGCAGGGACTAGATTCAATCCCCAGCATGTCATACTGGCCTCACCCCTGGGCCGCGCTGAGACAGTGATTGAGACTAGGAATGGTAACACATGCCTGTAATCCCAGCTCTTGAGAGGCTGAAAGCAGAAGGATCACTACCAATCTACAATCTAGTAGTGAGACCCTGTACACCTGTAGACCCTGTCCTAAAAATACAGAAAAGAAAAAAAGTCAGGCTGAGCAGTTTAACTAGATTCTGTCTCAAGAAAATGTAAAGCAGCTGGGCATGATGGTACATACCTGCATTTAGGAAGCTAAGATAGGAGGATTGCTTCATAATGAGACCCTGTCTCAAAAAATAAAAAGCTATGCATACATGACACAACACTCCTTCTTTTTCGTCCTCATTACTGATGGGGTTGGGGGGATTTAATTTTTTTTTTTAATGGTAGTACTATTTTAGGTACCAAAGATAATAGCACAAAGTAAAACAGTCCTGAAACTCAATGGAGTTTATTTGCTCACGGGAGATATACAGACAGTAAAAGAAATTGTGTGTTGTGTGCTATGAAGAAATTGCGAGGTAACGGGCCAGCAGGACGGTTCAGTGATCTAAAGCACTTGCTTAGGAAAGATTAGGCAACCACAGGACTTGTGCTGCTGCAGCCCCAACCCTGGGACAGGCTGAGCCTAAATAAATAAATATATAATTTTTAAAAAGAATGCTAGGTAGGGGCCCGGCAGGATGGCTCAGTGGTCTAAAGCACCTGCTTAGGAAAGCTTGGGCAGCTGCAGGGACCGCAGTTCGATCCCTGGCACCACATGCTGTGCCAGCTCTGCCCTGAGGGCAGGCTGAGCTAGCCACAAAAATTTTTTTTTTTTTTTTTTGTCTTTTTGAGACAGGGTCTCACTGTGCAGTTCAGGCTGGCCTTGAGCTCACTTTTGTAGCCCAGGCTGGTCTCGAACCCACACCAATCCTCCTGCCTCAGCCTCCCGGGTGCTGGGATTACAGGTGTGCGCCACCATGCCCGGCTAATAAAATAATTTCTTAAAAAATTTAAAAGAAGTCTTCACTCCCCACATGGTTCTGGTAGTCTGGGCAGTTTAGGAAGAAGACACACTTTGTTTTCTGTTTTTGTGGAACCAGGGATCAAACTCAGGACCTTGCACTTGGCAGGCAGGCACTTGTGCCCTGAGCTATCTCCCTGGCCCCTGGAAGACACTTTAAAAAAAAAATTTTTTTTTTAATCATTTATTTGTTTGGTATAGGATCTCTCTGTGTAGCTGAGGTTTGTAGTGATCCTCCTGTCTCAGCCTTCCCAGCACTGGGATTGTAGGCATGGGCCACCACACCCAGACGCAGGTCCTTGTGTTTGCCAGGTAGACATTTAGACTGCAGAGCTATCTCTCCAGCCTAAGAAACACCTCTTGATGATGTTGAAGATTGCTTCACATCGGGGACATGATGAAGATAGGGGCACATGTGAGCCCCGGTCTGTTCAAGAGAAGTGGGAAACTACTAGAAGATTTTTTATGGATTTTTTTTTTTTTCTTGTTTCAGAACCTTTATTTGTTTATAAACTCATTTTTATGGCAGGCTCAGCCCGCCCTGAGGGCAGGGCTGGCACAGCATGTGGTCCCAGGATCATACCGCGGTCCCTGCAGCCGCCTAAGTTTTCCTAAGCAGGCGCTTTAGACCACTAAGCCATCCTGCCAGGCCCAGATTTTTGTCTTTTAAAAAAGTTTGCTTTCAGGGTGCTAGTAAAGTTGGAGAGAAGCGAATGTATGTTGAGTATGGAAAAAACAGAATTTGATGGCATTAGAGAGGAGTCTTTATGCTTTACAACTCTTGAGAGTAGTACAGGGCCCGGCGGGATGGCTCAGTGGTCTAAAGCGCCTGCTTGGGAAAGCTTGGGCGGCTGTAGGGACCGTGGTTCGATCCCCGGCACCACATGCTGCGCCAGCCCTGCCTCGGGATGGGCTGAGCTGGCCATAAAAAGGAGTGAATAAACAAAGGTTCTGAAACAAGAAAAAAATAAGTAAAATAAAAAATTCTTAAAAAAAAAAAGAAAAAAGAAAAGTAGTACAGTTCATTTTACAAATGAGAAAATAAACGCAGCAAAATGGAAACATTTCCCCAAATAATACCAGTAATAAGTAATAGGGTTATGCCCAGTATAGTGCTATGTGCCAATAACCCAGGACCCAAGGGGCTGAGACAAGAAGATTACCTTGAGTTTAAGGCTAGTCTGAGGTACAGTCAGTTTAAAGAAAACCTATACCATATAGAGAGATACTGTCTCAAAAGAAAAGAATTATAACTATTTTCAACCCAGCAGTCTGGTTTGAACCACTTGAATTTTGGGACAGGTGAGGGCATGTTTAGCTAAGTGAGAAGAGGGACTGGGAATACTGCTGTGTGATAGACCACTTCCCTAGTTTGCACTAGATTCTGAGTTCAACCACTAGCACTTCAGGAAAAAAACTACCAAGCTAAAAGCTCCACTACCAAGAGTGGTGGCAAAAGCACTCTGGGAGGCTGATGCAGAAGGATCAAAAGCTCCAGCCCAGCCTGGGCAACTTAACAAGATTCTGTCTCAAAATAAAAAATGGCTGCATAGGCAAAAGCAGGGACCAGGTTTGATCCCTGGTGACTGAATCAGGGTGTGGTGGCACATGCCTGTAATCCCAGCACTGAGGAGGCTGAAAACAGGAGGATCACTACAAGTTTGAGCTGCCTAGTAAGACCCTGTACAAAAATAAGTAAATAAATAAATAAAGATGGGGATGGAGCTCTGTGGTAGAAGGTCCCTGGGTTAAATAGGGGAGAGTGAGGGAGGGAAGGATAACCAGCTGATTACTGAATCTTCAGGAAAAGGAAAGAGCGAAAAATGACTATAAAAAATTCAGAGGTGTCTAATTTAGACATTTGAATCTACAGGTTTTTGTTTTTTACATTCCTCAGTAGGATTCCTCAACCTCTTTTGAAGAGATCGAGTCAGTAGACTTAATGAGAATAGGAACACTAGCCTGTATATTCCAGGGTTTCCCAGAGCTGTCCGTGTTGCACTTATCTTTTGGAGACCCTGCTTCCTGTCTGTGGCCCCCCACCCCCAACTCTCCTTTTCTTCCCTAGGACTGACTGTTCAAACAAAAGGCCCTTTCTCTGCTGAGGTAATAGTACACATATTACTACAAATATACACATACATGCTACATTTGTGTACATATTTCAGGAGTCTCTGAAAATATGGTTCTTACAAGTCAGATGTAATTCCTTTGATTACAGATGAATTCTTTTGATTTCTGATATTCTTCCCAGGTTAGGATAGTAAGTTAAACTTACATAACAACCCCATTATGTTCATTAAATGAAGGTTTCTTAAAAGACCTAGGTGTGTGCTGCATATGAATAAGAAATAGGCAGGAAGATTGATAAGACCCCTTTGTTTACCCAGAGATGTTGATGTTAAAGGATGTGCTCTGAGGCCTAACTTTCAGGTATGGAAGGAAACTTACAGGAAGCTGCAGCATTTTGAAGACCAAACAAGAGCTTTAAAGTCCAACTTAGTACAATTACAGGCAATAACTTTCTCTGTATCTCAGTTCTTTCATCTGTAGAATGAAGATGTAGATATATGTTTATAGATACAGATATGTTTCATTTATAGTACATCTGTTGGTATGCTAAGGACTAAATCCAGGGCCTTCTACCTACTGTGCAAGCCCTATACCTATACTGCCAATGACCTATACTCCCAGGCCTATGTATATTTTTAAAACAGTTCCTAAAAGCAAATGAGCTCATCCATGGAGAACTGTTATTCAAGGGCCTGGGACATAGCAGTTATAATCTAAGATATGTGAAGACATGCTCAGCACCATGCTAGTGGGAAGTTAGGATGTGTTTGTGTTTCTGGACTGAGGTTTGAATTCAAAGTCCTGTCAATGACCCACACCCCCATCCCTTTTTGCTTAGTTGCTTAGGATCCCAGACTGGGCTCCAGCTTCAGTCTTTCTGCCCTAGTCTCCCAGGGTGTTGGGATTATAGGTATGGATCATCACTGAGGCTGCTAGGTGTGTCTATATACATTGTCTCAGTTGATTCTTCTAAGGAGCGGTTACTAAAGAGGAAAATATGAGTTACTTGTTCTAAAAGTCAGCACAGCAAGTAAGTATACACAGGAAAGCCATTGTGTGAACCAACCTTATATTTGAGTGAGAAAAGAGCTGAGCTCTAGAGTTGCCTCCTGTCTATAGACCCTTTCTCACTGTTCAGGGCCAGGGAAGAAGCCTGATGGGCAGCTGTCCCTAGAACGTCTAAGCCATTTTGTTGACTCATTTCTTACCTCTGGAGTTGGTAGGTGTTTCCTAAAATGTTCATCTGGTCCTATTATGGCGAAGTGACAGCAGTATTGCTGGGCTATTTGATCTGTTTGCCATAGGGATTCCCTTCTTAACATCTTCCTTCAAAGGCAAGGAGTCATTTTTGATCATGTGAGGACAAAGAGACCAAAGCTGTGGTGAATTCTGTTTTGTCTGGAACTGGTGTAGGCTCTCTAAACTTTTAAGTAATAGAAACAGCTCAAAGTGTCTTAAGTCAAAAAGGAAAGTATTAGATCCAGGTTTTCAAATGATGTATGAACAGGTCCTTTTTTTCTCTGCGTCTCTTGAGTCTGCCTTCATTTGTTTTGGCTTTGCTTGGAAGAAGGCTTCCATCACAGGACAGCAGAGGTAGCACTCAGTAACTGAGAACATACTTCCCTAGTAACTCCAGAAAAACCCCAATGCAGATGCTCCTTGGTGAGGCCTTACACTGTGTCTACTTCTGGAGCCAAGAAAGGCTCCTGGGGAAACTCAAGTTAATTCTCCAGGGGAAACTCAGGGTGCTGGTACTAGAATATGAGAATAGATACTTGGCAGGTAGATCCATCACAGTAAGGTGCTACCACAGGGAAATGTCTAGGAATAGTTGTTCATGCCTTATCCAAGTCATCATCTCTGGCTGTCACCAAACACCAGGGATAGAGGTGGCTGAGGACTTCTGGTCCTTTGATGGGAGGGAGCCAACCAATCTTTAGTTGATGTTCTGTCCTGAAGACATACATAACAAAGTGCTTCCTATGGCAACATCTTTTTTTTAACAATGCAGTCCTGAAAACTCCCCAGCGCTTACTGCATGTTCCCAGAGGCCTCTTCCATCACTTAGATTGTCTCCACCTATAATGTTCCATAAGCAGTGGGATGTTAGGGCTAGAAAGACCTTAGGGAGAAGCACTAGTTAGCAGGCTTCTGGTCTTTTTTCAGTTTGTGGCTGTCTGTTCCCAGAACCACATACCACAGGTTTTCTTTGTTATGTGTAGTAGCTCACTCTTTCTAGTTTAGTGTGAATGGGTTTCCAAAGTTTAAAAACAGAATTTTATTTTAAAATCCAGATTTCCAGCTGCTCCTCTTTTAAAAAATATCTTAAGGTCTCATAATACTGGCCCCACATTCTCTCACAGCAGTAATTAATTAGAACTGAACAGTGACTTCTCCTTTTAGACAGGGTGTGGATCTAACTCAACATAGTCCCCACAAGCCTGCTTTGTTCAGAGTCTTGCTTACAACTATCGCATTTGAGACCCAGTTCAGTCCCAGAACTTTGCTGGAAGAAGCTGGATTAATGTTTAGTCAACGGTTTATGGGGAGCCGGGCGTGGTGGCTCACGCCTGTAATCCCAGCACTTGGGAGGCTGAGGCAGGAGGATTGGTGCGAGTTTGAAACCAGCCTGGGCTACAAAAGTGAGCTCAAGGTCAGCCTCAACTGCATAGCGAGACCCTGTCTCAAAAAGACAAAAAGAAAAAAAAAAAAAACAGTTTATGGGGGAAAGGGGAAGATAGTGATCTCCTTTAGGAAAAATAGCCCAATAAAGTTTATAGAAAGGAATGTGTACAACTTTGGTATGTTTGTGAATATGGCTATCAGTTTGCCATAAATGCTGTTGGCATATCAAACTCTGGTCACAAAAGTTCCCTCTACAACAGCACCTTGTCTTATCTTAGGAGTTGCCACCCAGTGAAGGAATCAACTCCCAGTGAATGTTCATCCAAACTGCTTGACCACTTCCAGCAGCCAAGGAGCTTATTACTTCCTCACATGGTAGCCAGTTCCATTCTTGGACAGATAACATTATTTTAAAACTCTTCCTCATGTTGAGGCAACTGTTGCTTCCTTGGGACTAAAAGTCACTAAATGCTAGAGCTGCAAAGGAAAACTGCCTTTTTTTTCCAGGCCTGTGAGTGACCACTATACCACCCTGTTTCATGGGCAAACACTATTCTTTCTCACTAAACTAAAAAATAGAATGCAGTCTTAAAAGTTTTTTTTTTTTTTTAATGAATGTTTTTTTCTGTTACAAAAATGTAATTGCCAGGTGTGATGGCACACATCTGTAATCCCGGCACTTGGGAGGCTGAGGCAGGAGGATTGGTGTGAGTTCGAGACCAGCCTGTGCTACAAAAGTGAGCTCAGGGTCCAGCAGGATGGCTCAGTTGTCTAAAGCGCCTGCTTAGAAAAGCTTGGGCGGCTTCAGGGACCATGGTTCGGTCCCCGGCACCACATGCTGCACCAGCCCTGCCCTCAGGGCAGGCTGAGCCGGCCATAAAAATAAATAAATAAAAGTTCTGAAACAAGAACTAAAATAAAATAAAATGTGATATCAAGGCCAGCCTGAACAGTATAGCAAGACCCTGTCCCAAAAAGACAAAAAAGAAAATAATGTAATCACTTGCAATTAGCAAAAAGTACAAAATTATAGTGTGTTAAGGCTTTGGTGTGGTGGCATGTGCTTATAATCTTAAGTACTCACGATGCTGAGACAGAAATATCCCAAGTTGAAGCCCAGCCTGGGCAATTTAGTGAGACCTATCTTAAAGTTTAAAAAAAAAATTGTAATGTATTTGGTACAGGGTCTTACTACGCAGCTCAGACTTATGGTGATCCTCCTGTTTTCAGCCTCCCAGCATTGGGATTACAAGTGTGTACCACCACTCCAGACTCTTCTCACCAGCTCAGAGCAGGACTGAGCATGGTGTGTGGTTCCCCGGGATTGAACCTGGGTCCCTACGCTTGCCTAAGCAGGTGTTTAGTCCACTGAGCTATCTCACCAGCCCTCAAAGTAAAATATATATATATTTTTTTAATTTAATTTTTTTGTGGAACCAGGGATCAAACTTAGGACCTTGCACTTGCCAGGCAGGCACTTGTGCCCCTGAGCTATCTCCCAGGCCCCAAAAAGCTAAATTGTTTATTGTTTCTGTTTTGTTTTGTGGGATCAGGGTTCGAACTCACAACCTAGTACTTACCAGGCAGGCATTTGTACCACAGAGCTATCTCCCCGGCCATAAAAAATTTTTAAACGGCTGAGGATGTAGTTAATAGCAGCTAGCTTCCCTAGCATATGTGACTCAATCCCCAGCACTACAAAAATATTTTTTTAATGTTAATAATTCCTCATAATCCCAGCACTTGGAAGGTAGAGGCTGAGAGATTACTGCAAATTTGAGGTCAGCCTGGCCTGCATAGTAAATTGAAGGCCCTCCTAAGTATTTAGAGACCCTAAAACAAAAAATAAATAGCCAATCTGTCTGCTTGCCTTCATTCTCTTTATATTTGTAGTATGTGGTATTGGCTATCAAACCCAGAAAAACTCCACTGCTGACCTTTATTCTGTGCCCCCCCCCCTTTTTTTTTTTTTTACTTTGAGCTAGGTTCTTAAAGCTTATAGGCATGTATGCCACCAGGCCTGGTTTACACATTTCTTTATATACATGTGTATTTATATGTAAGATATAAGGGGCTGTGTATATGGTTTTTCTTTTTCTAAATGAAAATGACAGTGTGTTATATATATTGCTTTTTGATAAAAGCAATTTTATCACCAGGATCTCTCCTGGAATAAAAGAACATCTAATTTCTCTTCTGTATACCATGTCTGAGTATTCAGTCCATTATGTCATTCTATGAGTCTCCTTTTCCTTGGGGAGATTTCATTAGTACCTTCAAATTTTTCTAAGACCACTCTTCTGAATCCTTTCATACTATGAACCACTTCATGTAACATCTTTTTCAAGGGCTGTAGAAGTTAAATGTGGCTTCTACATTCACCTTAGCTGTTGATTTAGAAGATATGAGTACCTTCTGTTGCCAAGCACTGCTCTAAGGTCCAGCTGACAGTATAGTTTGCATTTAGATGAGGAAAAAAAAAATAATAAGATGGTTTTAAGAATTCCAAATTACATAAAAGGAAAGGAAAGGAAATAGCATAATACATGCTGTGACCAGAGGAGTATGTCTGATTGTCAGGGAAACTCAGGAAGTGACATTGAGCTAAGAACTGAGTAACACATGGAAGCCATCCTCTAGGGAAAGAGGAATCCAGGAGGAACTTGGTACACAAGGTTAGAGAGGCCATAAGGATCCTATGGGACCTTTTTGGCCAAGATTGGATTTATTTTATTTTATTTTATTTTTTTTGTCTTTTTGAGACAGGGTCTCGCTATGCAGTTCAGGCTGGCCTTGAGCTCACTTTTGTAGTCTAGGCTGGTCTCGAACTCGCACCAATCCTCCTGCCTCAGCCTCCCGAGTGCTGGGATTACAGGCGTGAGCCACCACGCCC
>PVJA010053996.1:0-11734 GCA_004027025.1 Myocastor coypus
GACCCTGTCTCAAAAAGGCAAAAAATAAATAAATAAATAAATAAATAAATAAATAAATAGGAACACAGTTCAAACAAGATCCTTAATATATCTGCAAAGATATTGTTTATAAGTAAGGCCACATTTTTTTTTTTTTGTCTTTTTGAGACAGGGTCTCACTATGCAGTTGAGGCTGGCCTTGAGCTCACTTTTGTAGCTCAGGCTGGTCTCGAACTCACACCAATCCCCCTGCCTCAGCCTCCGGAGTGCTGGGATTACAGGCGTGCGCCACCACGCCTGGCTAAGGCCACATTTTCAACTTTTAAAAAAAAAAAAATTTTTTTTTCCTTGTTTCAGAACTTTTGTTTGTTTATTCACTCATTTTTATGGCCAGCTCAGGCCACCCTGAGGGCAGGGCTGGCACAGCATGTGGCGCTGGGGATCGAACCGCAGTCCCTGAAGCCGCCCAAGCTTTCCCAAGCAAGCGCTTTAGACCACTGAGCCATCTCACCAGGCCCCAACACAGTTTCAACTTTTAATGGATATTTTAGGAAGACACTATTCAACGCATTACAGATGGGTCCTTGTTTCATTAGTACATATTTCTATTATTGCATTTAAATTTAGCTAGACTGTAGTCAGCGAAACCAGAGACTAATATGAACTTCAATTCTTTCAAACCAATATTTTCATCAATTTTTTCCATGTATTCTGTGGTTGTGGTTGTTGTTTTATGTTTTGCTTTAGTGGTACCAAGGTTTGAACACAGGACCTCAAGTATGTTAGAAAAGCATACCCTATTTACATGCTTTCAAACTTCTCAATTCTATTACATATTCTACATCTTTATTTTGAAAGTAATAAAAACACTAAGTATGTCTGAAGTGAGGGAAAGTATTTTGAGAGGGATTAATGGTAATGTACCTTTTACTGTGAATAGTATTAACAGTCATTGAATGAATAGCCAATTAAATAAATATTTAATTTAAATATTGGTATATGTTTCAGTTACTCTTCTTTCATTGCTGGGACAAATACCTGACACCCAAAATGAAGGAAGGAAAGGTTTAGCTCTAGTTATTGAGGTATGACTCTATATTTAGCTGGCTCCAAGGAAGAGCAGCACACAGCAGAGAACAACTTTTTATGGAGGTGGCTAAGAGCAAAGGGAAAAGGGTCTGCAAGCAAGTACTCCAGGGCTTGCTGAGATCGCATTTGAGACTGGGTATGGTGGCTCGCTCCTGTAAACCCAGCTCTTGGGAGGCTGTAAATAGGCGGATCACTATGAGTCTGATGCAGTAGTGAGACCCTGAACACTCTGTAGACCTTTTCCTAAAATACAAAGAGAGACAGAGAGAGAGAGACAGAGAGACAGAGATACAGAGAGAGACAGAGACGCAGAGACAGAGAGAAAGAGCACGCCCGCAAAGGGAGGAGTAGCAGCAGCTCAAGCAACAGACTTCCTTTCTCACATCATAATGCAAATTACCCACCCCAGGGCAGATGTAGCATTCACAACCAGAACCCCAGTGGATCATGAGCTAATCACAAACTTTGGAAGTCTGCACCATGACTACATAAGGCTTTGGGGGAACAACCAGACACAAACCATAGTAGTATACAATTATTAGTCACAATTTAGCCTCCTACTACAATGTCATTACATTTATTTTTCTTTTAGAAATTTCTACCTTTTTTGAACAATACCTGGTTTTTGTGCTAAATTTCTATGTACCAAGTCCTACTTCATCCCTATAGTTTTAAATAAAATGGAAAACTTCTGAATACAATTATCACACAGGGCAATGGTGGCAAAACTATGGCATGAATGTTGCAGAAAGTTGTTTGCCCTAAAAAGTTTGCCATCACTGGCAGAGGGTATGCTATGAATTTGACTGTTCTTGTAGTTCTCAAGTCGTAGTCCTAAGTTGTTCTAAGTCTTCTGTACAACTAACACAAAGGAGTTTCAAGTTTTTTCTCTCCTGTGTCTCCCTCCCCTCCCGCCCCCTCCCCCTGCCAATTCTAGATGTAACATCTTTTTTCATTCCTATAAAACAAAACTAAAAAAACCTCCCTTGCGTAAGTTAAATAATTTTTCCTCAGAATTCTAAGATATGATTCCTTTGGTTTCTAGTTACACATTTTGCTTTTGAAAGGCGTGATGTCAACCTGATTTGCATTTCTCTACAGAGAACCAAGTTTCCTTTTTAAAAGCTTTAATAACCTTTTCTAACAAGTATTATGAAATACGAAACACTAGTGTAATTTAGTATATGTTTTTTATGTAGCCCCTTTTGTAACTTAGATCCTTTTACTCTGGAATGGATTCCTATACTGGTCCCTTTGATTCCTTCTTTTGAGGGGCCGGTGAGATTGCTCAGTGGACTAAGTTGCATAGTGAGACCCCATACCAAATACTTTTTTTTTTAAATTTTTTTAAACTTTTATTTGTTTATTTATTTATTTCGATGGCTGGCTCAGCCTGCCCTGAGGGCAGGGCTGGCACAGCATGTGGTGCCGGGGATCGAACTGTGGTCCCTGCAGCTGCCTAAGCTTTCCTAAGCAGGCGCTTTCGAACACTGAGCCATCCTGCCGGGCCCCCAAATACATTTTTTAAAAAAGGATGAAAAATTATTCCTTGTTTTCTACTGTCTATGAAACATCTGTCTTTGGGTGTTGAACTTTTAAGGCAAATTTTGAGGGTTTATTCCTTTTGGTTCTTTGCCATTATTATATTATTATTGTTGTTGTTGTTGTTATTATTATTATTATTACTATTGTCTAAGACAGGGTCTCGCTATGCAGTTCAGCCTGCCCAGAGTTCACTTTGTAGGTCTCAAATTCATAACAATCCTTCTGCCTCAGTCTCCCATTCATTTCCCTTTTTAATTCACTATTTTCTATATTTTTAAGTTCTCTATTGCAAGCCTCCCACTGAGCTTTTTCTTTCTGATAGCAATCTTTTATAGGCTCACTTAACTGCTACATAAATCCCTAATCAATTGCCTTAACAGGTTTTCTCTCTTCTAACCTTTAATAATCTTAGGTTAGAATTATGAGAATGAACTTTGGTCAACTGACTGCCAAAGGTGTGAGGTAGGAACAGTACTTTTCCTCATGATGGAAAGTCTAGTAGTTGTCCAACTACTCTGAGACTGAGGTCCAACTACTCCTCATGAGAGGACTGAGAAGTCATCAGCTTGAAATCAACCAGCCCTAACTTCACTTCAAACATACCTTCCTTACACCACAGGAAGCCCAGAGGGTGAATTATAGCTAGTGAGTTTTTTTTCTGGAGACTTCTAATGGAGTTCACTTAATCTATATAGCCTGTATCTTGCCAAATTTTTCATAATTACTATCTCAGAAAGTTTCTGACAGCAGAATCTTGGGATTATCTCTGTCAACTCAACTGTCACTAACATAAATGGACAGTAGCAAATAGGCAAGAGATTACTAGCACATTAAGTTTTCATTTATGAACTACATTTTATAAAAACACTTTCAATTTTTTGGCAGCCTCAATGTCAACCAACAAATGTGCCTATTTTTCTCTCACTTCAAGAAGTATTTAAAAACAGACTTCTGGGCCAGGAAGATAGCTCAGTGGTCTAAAGCACCTGCTTAGGCAAGCTTAGGGAGGCACGGGGACAGCAATTTGATACCCAGCTCCATATACCATACCAGCCAGACTTCAGGATGGGCTGAGCTGGCAAAAATTAAATTAAAATAAAATGAAATGAAATGAAATAAAAACAAAAAAATGAAACAAACCACTACAACAACAAAAAACTAGACTTCTACATGTTTTGCACTGCGGTAAAAATTACCTAGAAGAATAAGTGTATGTATTTTAGATAGCGTAATTTCATCTTTTTTCCCACAAAGTTATTGACAGAATGCCAACTATTTTAAAACTACTAAAATCAGTACTGCTATGTGACTAATATCCACATATAGGAACAAAAAGTACAATTGTAACAAGCTTATTAACTACACACTCAAAATTTTCAGCAGCTATTCGAGTTTTCACTTGATACATATTATCATGTATAAACCAAAGAAATGTAATGTCTGGGATGTGGAAGAAATAAAGCAAGTAGATCCCTTAAGATTAAAATCATTTATAAAACAGTGGGGTCTAAATCTAGGGCTAAGGTTGAAAACTAAATACCCACACTGACCAGACAGATAAAGTAGCTTGAATGAAGCTTATTGAGACTGTTTTGGGATGGAAGCAAACAGAAGGGATCCCACCTGCAGGGCAGCTATAGCTCACCTGCAGCTCATAATTACTGCCTTTGTGGAACACAGCCCAAACATAGTCCACTTTTTCAAAAGTTTCAAAAGAAGCCCAAAATCTTATTTACAATGGTGGCAGGAAAAAAAAAATTAACCTGGCACAGATAAACTCATGAGGCAATTTAATCAAGATTTTTTGGGGCCAGCCAGAGAGCTCAGCATTCTAAACTGCCTGTTTAGGCAAGCTTAGGCAACCACAGGGACCATGGTTCCATCCCTGGCACCACATGCTGCGCCAGGCCCACTCCCAGGGAAGGCTGAGGCTGGCCATAACATAAGTTAATAAAGTTTCAATTAAAAAAAAAAAAAAAAAAGATTTTTCTATGAACTTCAATGTCCAAAACATATGTGATTGGGAATTCATTTTAAAAGTTGCAATGTAATTCATTTCCCATAGTAAAAATAACAATTTTTTAAAATTTCTCAAGCATTTTTAAAGAATTTTATAAAAATTTTCTCTTCTTTTATATGCCTAGTACACATACAGGGAAAACTTTGGAAAAACAGATTTAAAAAGAATATAGATATTCTCATTGTGAAAAGGAGTTAACAAGCCATGCCAGTCACCTGCATTATCTTTCTGAAAGGGTTTCTTCCCCGCTGACAAGGGTGCCTTCGTCACTGCTCTCTTACTGTAGATCCCTTCCTTATGTTTAATGTTCACAATGGATGGGAGGTCATCATCTCTTGTGCCTAACACCTGGGCTGGAAAGTTTGGAGCAATAGCATCATTGGATCCTACAGAAAAAATGGGAAAGTAATATAGTTAGCACAAACAGAAACTCCTCCTTTGTATGGATGACTTAGAACAACTAAGCACTATGACTTGAGGACTACAAGAAAAGTCAAATTCATAGCATACACTTTGTCAGGGATGGCAAACCTTTTAGGGAAAACAAGTTTCTGCAACATTCACACCACAGTTTTGCCACCACTGGGGCTGGGGATTTGGCTTAGCAGCAGAATGCTTGCCCAGTGAGCTGGAAGCCCTAGATTCGGTCCTCGCCACCAAAAACCAAAATAAACCTCCTCTAAAAAAATTAACAAAAAAAATACAGTAAAATAATTAAAAAAAGAAACTCAAAACAAACAAGGCAACATAGTTTTGCCACCATTGCCCTATGTGATAACTGTATTCTGAAGTTTTCCATTTTATTGAAAACTATAGGGATGAAGTAAGAATTAGTACATAGAAATTTAGCACAAAAACCAGGTATTGTTCAAGAAAAGCAGAAATTTCTAAAAGAAAAATAAATGTAATTACATTGTAGTAGGAAGCTAAATTGTGACTAATAATGATGTGTGGAGAGAAGAGAATCCAGCTGCTTGAGCTTCTGCTACTCCTCCCTTTGCTCTCTTGCTCTTAGCTGCCAACATGAAAACTCTTTCTCTGCTGTGTGCTGCTCTGCCTTGGAGCCATCTAAGTATAGACTGAAACCTCCAGTAACTGGACCTAAATAAACCTTTCCTTCCTTCATTTTATTGTACATGAAATGTAAAATCAGTGGAGATTTTTTAACAACTGGGTAATACAATTAGCTATGTTTTAGAAAGATTTATCTTCCAATACACAACACAAAACATTGAAGGGAGGGCTGGGGATGTAACTCAGTGGTATAACATCTGCTTTAGAATATGTGAGATACTGGGTTCAATCCCTAGCACTGGGAAAAAGGAAAAAAATATTCTAAAAGGAAAAAATAAAAATATATATATATAAAATAAATAAAAATAATAAAAGATCTGAAAATGTTCAAATTTCTGTTAAAACAGTGTAATATTCCTATATTCATCAAGAGGGACTGATCTGGTATCCATACCACATCTAATAGGCAAAAGAATAGTCCTGAACATACAAAAGTTCATCATAAATATGTACTTATTTTCTGGAAAATGGGTTTCTTCCTACCCAGGATCTCAAATTTATTCATTTCCAGAGCTCTTGATTAATATGTGTATGGTAATAAGATAAAAAATACTAATCTCATCAATATAATATAAATATAAATAAACCATGATGGACACTTTCAGGCAGACTACAAGGATCAAACTAAATATTCTGGGTGAGCTCTGTCCCCTATACTGGACTCCTCTTTATCTTCCATGACATTGCTTTCAATTACATTTCTTGAAAATCTTCAGTATTATCCTTTTTTCTATCAAATCTCAGTGCTTGAATTCTTCAGTGGGGCAAACCTGGACTCCTTACAACCTTAAGTAAACCAATTAACAACCAGGATATGACTGATGACTAACAAACATGCATCACTTGCTGAAACATTTTTTTGAGCTTTAGATTCTAACATGGAGGGATCCAAGTAGCTCCTATGTTTAAATGGAAATTAGAAAAAAGATGTCCTTTCCTATGGGTGGTCACTATAACAAATCTTCTCAGATTCCCCAGGATACATACCAGGAGCAGCATGCACAGCATATACTCTGTATCATCTCTTTTCTTTTTTTTTTTTTTTTGTCTTTTTTGAGACAGGGTCTCGCTGTACAGTTCAGGCTGGCCTTGAACTCTCACCGATCCTCCTGCCTCAGCCTCCCGAGTGCTGGGATTACAGGCGTGCGCCACCACGCCCGGCTGATCTCTTTTCTTTTAACAGATAACCATATCATGTCCATAGTCAGGTACAGAACAATAATTAAGTATTTGACAGCAATGGGTGTATAAGCAAGAAAATGAACCTTAGGGCAGCTAAGAAGAGCTTGGCAAGAATGTAGACATGCTTGTGTGTGTGTCTTATATATAGGTGTATTCATTTTCTTGCACCTATGCACAGAGTAGTAAGGATGAGTTGAGTTATATTTGGAGTAGCATAAGAGCTAACATTATTATAACTCTTAACTGGAGATCTGGAACCTTGATGCTCATGTGTAGTTTCATAATAGACAACATATATTTATGATGTGAACAGTATCACCTAATATGTTACTCTTTGTGGATAATCTCAACATCTGTAAATCGATTCTGCCTACATTTGATTGCAGATATCTATAGGGATGCTTAATAAGATAGCTCATTTTTTAACATATTTTTAAAGGTAATATTTTGATCATCTTTCCCAAATACACTTCTTTCTCAGGTCCATCATAGCACATGGTACTACATCACCCAGTTGCTCACTACAGAAAACTAGAAGTTGCTGATTTTCTACCTTCTCCCTTGCTCTGCATACACTATCACTCAGTCCAAGAGGAACATCTTTGTAAATTTTTTTTTCTCTTAAACCTCATTTATTTGTTTGTGTTATGGCTGGCTCAGCCCACCCTGGGGTGGGGGTGCACAGCATGTGGTGCCAGGGATCAAGGAGCGGTCCCAGCGCTTGCCTTAAGTTTCCTCCACAGGTGCCTTAGACCACTGAGCCATCTCGCTGGCCCTCTTTGTTGTCTCCAATGACCTGCGAGGAATCAGCGTAGGTCCTACTGGGAGAGTGGGGATTATAGGGGGAAGATGGGACAAGAGACACGAAAAATGGAGACAAGACAGGATTCTAATCAAGTCTCGTTTATTCAAAAAGGCACTCGGGTATATATACAGGGTGCAGGAATGAGGTAATTTCTGCCTGTGACATCAGCATGTATCCTAGGCAACGGTGGCGACCCAGAAACACGTCAGCAGGTATCCAAGGCAATGGGGGAGGATTTAGAACATGTGATTTATGGGAAAATAGAAATCTAACTAGAGGCTATCGCGAGATGAGGATGTCGCAAGATGATGATGTCATTACAAAAATGGACGCCAGCAGTTTGGGCTCCCACACTTTGTAAAATTAAGTTCACTGTTTCCACATTGTTCTATCTCTACTGACATCATTCCAGTATTAGACACTATAATTTCTGACAATGATCACTGCAACATCCTTTTACCTGATGACTTCATTTACATTCTCTGTCACCACCTAAGTTCTCTGATTCTCCAATAAATTATTTCTCCACATAGTGAACAGAATTTTACAAATATAAATCAAATTAAAATTAGCTACTAGAATAAAATCTGCTTTAACATGATTTACAAGCCCTTGTATGATACTGAACTTATTACCACTCTACTTTACCAGGTTAACAAAATTTACAGAAAGGCATTGATTTATACTGAGTTCCCACACAAGGCTCCAACAGACTAGGTCAACATGGAGTCAACTGTGTTAACTGTCATGCAATCAAGCTGAAACTTTAAAAGAAATGGAAAGTGGCTGTGGAGGTGCACATGTGTACTCCCAGTACTCAGGAAGCTGAGGCAGGCGGATCATTGTGAGCTCAAGACAAGCCTGGGCTACATAGTGAGCTCAAGGCCAGCCTGAACTGCATAGCAAGACCCTGTCTCAAAAAAGAAAGACAGACAGGGGGAGGGGGAGGGGAGGGGAGGAGAAGTAGGGGAAGGAAAAGGGGAGAGAGATTCACAGACAAGTTTTTTAAAACTAGTACATGTTCACAGTACTGAATACTTCATTGTGGTAGTTGGTACATGTACATGACAAATCTTTTTACATCCCCCAACATTTATTAGTTCTTTTACCATAGGCTAAACTATTTCCTTCCTATTTGCACCAGTTTTTTGTTTGTTTGTGTATAGAAACAGAAGGTTCACAGCAACTATCTGAAAGGGCTAACTTAATCTGAGATGGTATCAAAAGAAAGTTCTTTCTTCCTACAAGGAAAGTAACCTTAAATAATCTACTTTTGGAAGTAATATGCAGTTTCCTTGTTTGAGATATGGCTAACTATCTTAGTTACTTTTCTGCTGAGATAAAATATGAAACATCCAAAGTCAAGGAGTATGTAGAGATTTCAGTCTGTAGTTAGCTAGCTCCAAGGCAGGCTAGCACAGCACAGGAGAAGCAGTTCATGCTAAAGCAGGACAGGTAGAAAGTAGCCAGTAGTGAACTAGCAAGAGCAGGCCACAAATGACAATGCAAGCCCTCTTTTGTGCTTTATATTTTATCCAGGCTTCATGTACTTAGGACAGGAAGCACTTGCAACCAGGGTGGGGCACCCTTAATCACAGCCAGAACTATGTCAAACCAATCAGTAGACTAATTTAGTAATCACATCCCCTTGATCAAGGCATCACATACTCTATAGATTCAGCTACCTCTGAGAAGCCCCACCTATGACCACATGAGGCTTTAGGGGGACATCTAGATATAAGCCATAATACTACCTTATCAAAACCTATTGTTTTATCTTACCTTGCAGAGCAATTGTTCTAAGTTGATACTGTGCATTACTGTCTGATTTGTGAATTTTTAAGAAAAACAATTCAAACTTTAAATTTTTGAAAAAAATCTGAAAACCCACACTGGCTTTTTATTCATCAAATTATCCAGTGCTATATTGCTTTTCACAATGCCTACACTATTTCACATTCCACAGCAAGACAGAAGGATTCTAATTTAATACCTTCTTCACTTCTTTTTTAACAATAGTAATATTGGGAGTGGAGTGTTATCTTACTATATAGTTCTCACTTGTACTTTCCTCATACCTATGGAGAGATAGCATCTTTTTAAGTGCTTATCAGTTATTTACATATCTTCCTTGGACAAATAAGGATTAAGATTCTTCAACCACATATAAATCAGATTGCTTGGGTTTTTGTTGTTGAATTGTAAGAGTTCTTCACCATACTTTAGCTATTAATCCCTTAACAGATACGACTTGTCCTATGAGCTGTCTGCCCATTCTTGTGATGGTAATTCTTTGATGTACAAATGTTTTAAATTGCCTATTTTAGCCGGGCATGGTGGTGCATGCCTGTAATCTCAGCACTCCCTGTAATCCCAGCACTCCGGAGGCTGAGGCAGGAGGATCAGTGCGAGTTCAAGACCAGCCTGGGCTACAAAAGTGAGCTCAAGGCCAGCCTGAACTGCACAGTGAGACCCTGTCTCAAAAAGACAAAAAGACAAAATAAATAAATAAATAAAATAAAAAAAATAAATTGCCTATTTTTAGGCTTTTATCTATGCTTCTGGTATCATGTCAGTTTTTTTTTGGGGGGGGGGTTGTTGTTGGGTTTTTTTGTCTTTTTGAGACAGGGTTTCACTATGTTGTTCAGGCTGGCCTTGAGCTCACTTTTTTTTATTCAGGACCTTGCACTTGCCAGGTAGGCACTTGTGCCTCTGAGCCATCTCCCTGGCCCTATCATGTTACTTTTACTAAAACTTTATCCTATCTTTTTTTCATCGAACCTTAAAATATAATTAAACATACATTTCCAACATTTGATACAATGCATATTGTTGTCCTCTTAGTAGTTATACAGAGCACAGAGTGTAGATGTGATAATTTTTCTAATCATTATTGGTACGAAAAAATTTCTTCTCATTGAACTGTTTTGAAACTGTCACATTGTTATTTCTTATTAAATGGGAAAAAAAATTTCTCGCATCTGTAATCCCTGTGCTTGGGAGGCTGAAAACAGGAGGATCACTATGATTATGATCTGTGTATTGAGACTGTGTACTAAATACATTTTAAAATAAATAAATAAATGAAAGACATATGTTAATATATTTTGAAACAATGCAATAATTTCAGAATTACCTGAAATTCCTACTAGTTCTTTATCTTTTCCATTGCTATGCATATATTTGAAGCTTATTTGCTAGTGTCTCTTTTTATGAGACTCTTCTTGTCTATGCATGCAGTCTGAGTAACTACTATTGTTAAGCAGCATATTAACTATTGCAATTCCCTTACTGTTTTGTTATACAGTATTTTTTTCAAAAAAATGAGATGTTTTCTGAATTTTATTTTCTACATTTCTTTTCAGAACTTCAATAATACTGCTATACACCCAGAAGTGCCTCTTTTCCTAAGTCTGTGCAGCCCTGTGCTGTATGTCTTTTGATCATCTGGTATGAAAGCCACAGCAAGGTAGCTAGCTAGGTGTGGTAAAAAACAAACAAACCAAAAAAAAAAAAAAAAAAAAAAAAAAAAAAAAAAAAAAAAAAAAAAAAAAAAAAAAAAAAAAAAAAAAAAAAAAAAAAAAAAAAAAAAAAAAAAAAATATATATATATATATATATATATATATATATATATATATATAAATTGTTTTTTAACTAAAGAACATTTATTTTTTACTAAGACTTTTTCTTGAGGACGGAACTAAACTTTGTCATCATCCCCTACCCCATCTTACAACATTAGTACAGTGACTGTTATAAAGCAGATAGGAACAATCTGAAAGACTGGAACCAACATCAACAGGGAACAACTTCCACCTGAATCATTGTAAAAATGTTTAAGTAAAAAAAAAAAAAGAAAAAGGGCTCAATGGGGGTTTTGGACTGAGAAGATCCTCACACCTCACATTTCATCTAACGCATTCAATCCTGGCTAGAACGTAACAAAATGGAAAGAGGCTCGCAGGACAGCTCTCCACTACAGCACACCCACACGCCTGTGCTCCAAGCCTGCCCCCAGCCCCTACGGTTTCCAGCTCA
>PVJA010053997.1:0-11750 GCA_004027025.1 Myocastor coypus
GAGGGAGGAAGGAGAAGGGAAGAAATGGAGGGAGGGAGATACAGTGGGAGGGAGGGAGGGAAGAAGGGAGGGAGGGAGGGAGGGAAGGGAAGACAGGAGACAGAAGCAGCCTCGACCCGACCCGTGGCTGGAGGAGGTTGGCTGAATGAGTGAGAGCGAGGCCTGCATCCCCTTCAGCCCTGCACGGGGCTTCCACACCCAGTGCTCACTTCCGAAAGCAGCCAGCACCCCTCTAGCTTGCTGTTTGGTTTCAAAATGAAGGAAGCTCAGCTCAAGAGCCCTGGCCACCCTCTGGACAACGCTGCCCATGCTGTGAGCCCGGGTCAAGCAGCACTGAGTACCAGGAGGCTCAAGGCCTGCGAGGCCTCCGAGAGGAGTCGGGTCTCCTGGGAGAGAAGTGGCTCCCTGCAGCCATCCTGCAGACAGTGGGCTTCCGTAGGCCCTGGGTCCCCAAGAGGGCAACTGTGTGGCCCCTGGTTATGCAGTGCTCAGGGGCCCCACCCTGGAGCCCAGACAGTGGCTCCTGATGACTGTGCTGGCCTAGAGGCAGTCCTGCCTGCAGGCTACCTCTGCAGGACCTGTGTTGGGACGCCAGGCCACCTTGCCCTTTAAGCAACTGGGATGAACATTGATCCAGTGATTTTCTTGAAGAGCTTTTTTCCCCCATGTAAAACTGGCAGAAGAGTCTCCAGCTTTGTGTAGCTTAATTCCACACCTTAGGGGGAGAAGACTTCTGTCTTTCCTCTGAAGAAATGAGGAGAAGCAAAGCTTCTGGTGGTCTGATCTTTTCGCTCTGCCTTGGATCCTGCTGTGTGGCGATGCTCTGCCTCCTCTGTAAATTGCTTAACTGCACAGCACATCAGAGGCCAGGGCTCTTGGCCTCCTCGCTGCCAACATCGGCCCAGAAAACACCCCAGGATGGATCCTTTGTGTTGCAGGGTGTGGAGCGCAACCCTGGCCCCCCACTAGAGGCCAAGAGCACCTTGCCTTGCTGGTAACAGCTGAACTCCAGACTTGGCCAAAAGTTCCCCAGGGGACAAACTGTCTCTGGCTGAGAAAGACTCACCAAGGGTCTGCAGGATCATCTCAGAATTTCTTGTCATGGGAGAACTGCTGTCTGGTTGTACCCCAAGTGCCTCCTGCATTCAGCGGCAGGGAATTTGGAAGGTTATTGACTTGGGGTGCTCATAGCTGAGGGGTGCTGCTAAGACATGGGGCCTGAGGGCAGGAGGTGGGGCCCATGGGGGCAGGGCCTGTGGCTACCAGAATCTCCATTTCTCTTCCAGCCTCTCCCTTCTGTCTGCTTCCTGTTCACCACGCCTGGATCAGCTCTCCTCCACCAGGTCCCTCTGCCCTGCTCTCCTGCTTTGGAGCAGCCCATCATGTAGGCCGTGAGCTAAAATTAGCCCCTCTCTTGCTTTAAGCTGAGGGTTTTTGGTATCCTGGCTCAGCCATGAGGAAAATGTCATAGCCAAACACTGAGGAAAGGGACAAAAGTAAGAGCTTGCGCCTGGAGAACAAATTCAGAAAGAATGGTTTTAGTTGAATGCACTGTTTCTTCACCATATCAGAAGTCAAGCCAAATGCTTACTGCACACCATACACTTTCTGTATTATTCTCCTGCTTAAGTAGATGCTAAGTCAGTTGCCCTTTTCATGAGAAACATCGCGCTCATATTGCTCATTCATTACTCCTTGAAATGGGTTAGGAACTTGTGTAGGGCTGTGACCAGCCAGAAAAGTGCACATGTGCTGCAGGCAGCAAGTTTCAGGGTTTGTCACTCTCTCCCCGGAGGCAAAGAGTGTTTGCTAATACTGTGCTCTTACCTGGGCCCTAACGTTCTGTTATTTTCACAGTTACGTATCATCGGTCACTCTATAATCCACATTTCGCCAGAAGCTTCACTAAAACCATATATTTATGTATTTATGTATTTATTTATGTATTTATTTATTTATTTATTTATTTATTTATTTTTATGGCCAGCTCAGCCTGCCCTGGGGGTAGGACTGGCGCCGCATGTGGTGCTGGGGGATTGAACTGAGGTTCCTGCCGTTGCCTAAGCTTGCCTAAGCAGGTGCTGTAGACTGCTGAGCCATCTTGCCAGCCCAAAACTGTTTATTTTTAATAGTAAGGTAGGTGAAATATCCACAGCAGTCACACAAGAAGAGCTCTGACTCATGGGAAATGCGTTATGGACCCAGCAGGACTCCTGATCTGCACCACAGCTGCAGAGACAGACTGCAGCCACCAGCAATTTTCAAAGGTTAAAATAAAATTAAGAAAATTATTGTTGATATTATGAATAATTGATTATCATTCATTACAAAATGATTATCTTTAAAGTAATTATCACAGTCAACAAGTGATTGCTTCAGGATTATTGCTTTATTATAATTAAACAATGAAATACATACGGCCTATTGATATTCATTGTTTATTGTTATTTTTACAAGCACAGATGGTTTAGTACAATCAGGAAGACTAGTGGAATAGGAATCTTCTTTTAATGTAATCACCATATAAATATGTCAAATGATTTTTTGTTTGTTTTGATAACATTGTAACATTATTTTAATGAAGCTACTAAGGACAATAATTTTTTTCACCTAACCAAACCTAACAGAAAAGATCTGTTTGTGGTATTCTTAAAGCTTCATAATGCACAAATGTTTTCCACATTGGTACATGGAGTCTTGTTTTTATGTCAGCTGCAAAAAAAAGAATGAAAATGAAAACAAAGAAGGTTGCCGTGCGGATGCCCAGAGGAGAAGAGACTCCAGGAGATCGTCCACTTCTCCTGGTCAGTCACAGGTGGCACCCTGTGTGTCCTCCCAAACCTGATCCCACGGGAGCATGCGTCCACCGCACGACCCTTGCATAGCTGTCGCCTCCCTATCCCACAGTCTGAAACTCATCTTGTATCTCCAGGGCAGATTTAGTCATGTGCCATGTGAGCTCGGACCCAGGAGAAGAGGACTCTCAGGACCCCCACTTGGAGCCGATCTCTTCCTGAGGCCTGGGAACCAGAGGCCTCATCTGTGCATTCCAGGGGCTGCATGAGCACAGTGGCCTGGCTGTCCTTGGCTGCCAGATAGCGTGTGGTCCGACCTGAATGGCGAGCTGCAAGTGGATTTTGTGCCTGCTCAGAGTTTCAGGGTATGGACTGCAGAGGGTTGCAGGATGGTAGTACCTGTGGTGACTTTGGGCGCTGGTATTACAGGCCTTGCCATCTCCTGATAGGAGCTTGGGTTCATGACTGAAGCAGAGCCCAAGTGGTGCTGAGGGGCTCCTGGAGAGATGCAGCACCAACCCATGCAGCCTGTGCCACACTGCTGCTGCAGCCCATGGCCTGGCTTCTTCATACAGCTGTGTCCATCTGCAGGTGTGGGACTTCGATCTGCAAGAGCACATGTGCCCCGGAAAGGTCCAGAAAGAGAAACCCTTGGAGCTGCACGGCCTTTGTGCCTGTTTACACCGCCTGAGTGCAGAGCTGGCTGCTTGGAGAGAGCACATCTGTCCAATGCCCTTGCAGGAGTGGGACCTAAAGCTCTGCCCACCTCTGCACCAGAGGGTCAGCAGCTTATGTCACTTCCTAAGGTCATCCATTGCCAAGCACAATTCCCTTGCAATCTGGCTAATGCTGAGTCCCCAGGGTCTGGGCAGAGAAGCCAGTCCACTGACCTTGATGAAAACTATGGTTGCTGTGACCTTGGACTCACATTCCAGAGGCACGGAGATGACATTTCTTGTTGCAGGCCTCAGAATCCCACATTGGGAAGGTCAGTCAGATAGCTCAAGGGACTAAAGCCCCTGCTTAGGCAGGCACAGGGACTGGGGTTCAATCCCTGCATGTGGTGCTGGCTCTGCCCCCAGGGCTCACTGAGATGGTGACTGAGACTGGGTGTGGTGGCACACACCTATAATCCCAGCACTTGGGAGGCTAAAAACAGGAGGATCACCATAAGTCTACTCTATGTAGTGAGATCCTGAAGACCCTGCACTAAATACATTAAAAAATAATAATAAAACACGGAACCAGCATTTCCCATCAACCATTGATATTCTAATAAATCTGTGTAGAGATGCTAGTTTCATGTTAAGTCTAAGACATTTAAGAGTTAGAAAGACAGTGATGATAAGTTCAAGTACCTATGTTATAGAGTAATAGTATCGCTAAGCTTCTCTTCTGGAGGATTAACAACCTAAGTTTGCAGACCAAAAATTAGAGAAAAAGAAGGGCTACATGGATAACCAATTTTGGCCCTAGCCCTACAAGGTCAGTGAGGACTCAGGACATAAGAGAACCTGTACTGTAGCATCCTATAATTCAGTGGTTTCTCAAATTTTCTGTTCAGGTAGATTATGGGGCCACAGAGGAAGGGGAGCGATGATGTACAGTGTGCCTAAGGAGAGTCACCTAGACAGAAAACATTCCTTCAGGCTTTCACAGAGAGCAAACTGGTCAGCCAATGGCTGTGACTCATCCAGACGGCTAACATCAACAAAAGTTCTACAAAACGCTGTATATGGTTTCAAGGTAAATCCTGAGGGGATTTGACTGACCTTGTCAGATATAAAAATTACATGTTTTATTATTTAGGTCTTGCTTCAACTTGGCCTTAACCACCCAGCAGAAAAGTTTAACCATGAGGCATAAAAAGTAAAGCTAGATTAGTATGCTGAGCTGTAAAAGGCTCAAGTCGACAGCTTCTGACATTGCCGTTTCTGCCAACAACCCATTACTATTATGGAATATTGTTCTATGTATACAACTACTTTCTTAGATCAGTGAGAAGAAATACTTGTACCAATAGTGTTTAGAAGAGTTGTCATGTCTGCATCTGGTACTCTGAACAACTACTATGTTTTTTTTTTGGTTGTTGTTTTTTATTTATTTATTTATTTTCTTGTTTCAGAACCTTTGTTTGTTTATTCACTCATTTTTATGGCCGGCTCAGCCTGCCCCAAGGGCAGGGCTGGCGCAGCATGTGGTGCCGGGGGTCGAACCGCGGTCCCTGAAGCCGCCCAAGCTTTCCCAAGCGCTTTAGACCACTGAGCCATCCCGCCGGGCCCTGAACAACTACTATGAAGACAATAATATGCACTGTATCATTTATTGTGTCTGTCCTACTGATGTGTTTTGAAACTGTCGCAGTATTATTTCTTACTAAAGTAATAAAAAAAACACTTCAATTTATATAAAAAAGAGTCCCACATTTGGTAATTAGTCTGCATTTCCCAAGAAGAGGATATGATATGCAGAAACAGAACCCAAGGATGGGTTTGATTCTAGTTAGAACATGAAAGCAAGCAGACAAAAACCCCAGAAGTTTCTCGTGGAAGCACGGGGAGTTTGTGAGGGCCACTCAGTGTTGAGATGCTGCCACTGGGTCTTGCAGTACTTCCACACGTGTGCTTTACTTTTCATTTTTTCTTCTGTTATTTTATTCCTTTTGTTGGATGTGACCAAGAGCTAATGCAATCTATGGAGGTGATAAAAAATGATGCATATTTAAATTTAAAATGTATTATGAGGACATACCCACTGTGCCCACTTCCTCCATAGTCCCCCTTCCCCCTTCGAGCACAGGGACCCCATGTGCTCGCTGCTTCCTGGAGAGGCTCCAGAGACCTCTTTCCTGAATGTCTTCACCAGGTCTGACTAAAGAAATACTATAAATGCTGTAGCTGGGCATCACCCAATGAAAAGGCAGCTCCTAAAACACAAGCATGTCCTCTTCCTTCACCTTGCCCCCTGGGTCTGGCATCATACTACTTCTGGCTCTTCCCTAAAGGCAACACGACCACGAAAGGGCACCTTTTTGGATCCACTCAGGACATTGCTGCAGCCAGAACATCCAAAACAGTTCCCAACCTGTAATGCCAGCACTCAGAGGCTGAGGCAGGAGGATCATCAAGTTCGAGGCCAGCCTGAGCTCTGCAGTGAGTGCAAGGCCAGCCCTGAACTACCAAGAGACCCCAAGCAAAGACGTGCTTTTTAGAAAATTAAGCCCCTGCTACAGTTTTGATGGCAGCTCCCAAGCTGATGGCAAACAGCCCAGAGGTCACCTTCTGTGACCTTGGCTGCAAGTGTCTGAGGGCAGCTGGACTCTTGGGCTCTCTCCTCCATGACAGACAGCTCATAAGGCATCATCTCTGAGAGCCTCCTGGTGACAGTGAGAGGAGGGAAGCTCCCTTTACAGGGCTTCCTGCCCCTGCAAGAGGCAGTACCAGTCTGTGAAAAAAGTGCCAGTGAAGCCCCTGGCTGCAGCTCAGCTGGAAGCATGCTGTGCTCCCCATCCCTTGGCAGGCCTGGCTGCCCCACAAATGTGCAGCCTGCTCGAGGCCAGGCTGTCATGATGGACAGAGCTCGGCAGTGTGAGAGGAGCATTGGGGTAGGGGCCCTGCCTTGATGCTTTGCAGGAGGGTGACAGGCAGCCTGCTGCTCCTGAGGCAGTGGGAAGGGCAAGGAGGAAAGCTGGCTGCAGCACCCCTGTGCTCCTGCAGGCTGCAGGCAGAAGCACTTCCATGTGCTCTGTGGATCTCGGTGCAGGCAAGAGGCAGCTATCTCTGGCCACACCCCTTTGCATCATTTATGCTGCTACTGTCACTGTATACCCTAGCGAACTGCTGCAAGATGCATCGGCGGGGAGTAGGAGTGACACACACCAGTGTTTCTATGAGAGACACAGCTAAACCATGGAAGAATTTGATCAAAGCCAAGCATTTTCAGAAAAAAAAAAGGACTTCAGAATCTCTGACTAAAGTATAGGTGAAGCAGTGATAGCTGTGGATAAAACTCTAGAACTCACCTGTCAGAATTAAATTGCTTCATAGTTATTCATCAGTTCTCAGTCCATAGGGACAGTTCCAGGGCAATAGTATAGGAACACAGGTCATGTCGCGGGTGACAGATGGTTATAGAAGTGACCACACACTTTGCGTTGTGTACTTGAGAAAGTTGTGTTCTGTGAAATCTTTGCATGCATTTACCCATTCCCCTGCACGCTATGACTCCTAATTTACCCGAGAAATAAAGACTAAGACCCAGGCTAGCCTAGATTACACGAATCGGGAAAACCATTTTCAGGGATCAGCTTACTCCTATAAAACAAGTGAAGACCCTGTATTGAGAACTGTACTAAAACTCTTGCTCCCTTGGGCATGCGACCCGGCAGCTTTCCTGGCCTCCGTGATATCATTAGAGAGCATTTGCTTCACACATTCATGCTCACTTCCTCCTTCCCTGCTGGACCTGACTGCCCCCCCTTCCCATTGAATGCTTTCAGTTTTGTGCTAACCTTGCTGGATAGAGGGAAGAACCTGGAGAGGAAGAGGGTCTTTCCATAGGAGACTCCCAGGTCCTCAGACTCCACCTGACACTCCAGCCCTGATTTAACTGAGTAGCAGCAGACAATATTAGACAATCCAGCGTTTGTCCTCCCTTTGTACCAATGTGAAAAATATCAAGGTACTGGAACACTGGGCAGAGGAGGTGGAGCCTGGTGGAAGAGGCGGGGCCAGTGGGGGTGTGGCAAGGTGGAGGAGGCGGGGCCTGGTGGGTGGGGCTGGACTGGGCGTGGCCAGGAAGGCCAATCTCCCTCCGTCTTCTCCCTTCTCTACCACCCACCCTAAGACCGCAGCCTCTGCAAGGTAGGAGCCAAAATGAACCCTTTCATCATTGCTGCTGTTAGCTATTAAGTTCCAGGGATCAGAAGAGACACTAAGACAGATATAGCGTCAATTGTCAGGAAACGCCCACTTGCATCTGTGGTCTGACGGGTCAGGACGCTGTATTTTCTGCCATACGACTGCTTGCACTGTCAGGACTAACTGCATGATCGCAGACAAGGGGCGAAGTCCATGGGAATGCTGCACTTGCCTCAGCCCAGAGCTTCGGAAGCACAGCAGCCATCAGGACATGGCTCTTTGCTCCAGGCAGGGGCTTGGCCTTAAATCTCCAGCCTCGCCCCACAGCTTTGCTCAACTGAGACCCGACCTCCAGGTCCCTGTGAGATGTGTATGTATGTGTGGTTGTGGAGAGGGGGCACAAGCATATGCTAGTAAAAGATGAACAAAGCAGAAGAAAGAGCAAGACAGACGGGCTAAGTGCGTTTTGAGGGAGAGACAATGTTTCCAAGGGGGTCAATGGCAATGTGTCCCCTACTGTGGTGCAGTTCCTGAAATTGAAAAGAGGTCTTAGAGATCTGCTCTCCCAGTGCCAATCCCTTGATGGCGCCTTCAACGTATTTGCCCAGAGCATTTGTCCGGAGAGCCTATCTGAGGAAGGGTCTTCAGGTCTAGAACGGTGCTGAGACTGTTCCTTGCCTCATGGAGTTCTTATGAGCTTTAAGTCTGATTAAAAGGTTTAGCGAAACCCTTGGCCTGCAGCATGGTCCTGTTAGTTTTGATGGCTTGTGGCATATTTGTAAAGTGATTTATGCATACAAAATAAAGCCAAAATTTTATTGCTTCAGTTTCATCAGTCTTGTTACCCTCAGTATGATTCCCACTTTACAGGTAGGTAAAATGAGAAGGACCCCATGCTGTGCTCACCCCATCCATCTAGGGACACTAAGGGGCTCTGGCCTCCATGTCTCCAGGTGAGTTGGATGTGGAGGGGCTCTGGTATGGGCTCTCTTCTTCTCCTTTCCATTTCACCCTCCTGTGAGCCTGGGCACAGTGGATGCACTGCCCCCGCCCCACTACAGCGTCACGCTAGCCAGGCAGTACGTGGCCTCTTCTGGGCCTCTGACACCAGCTGCCCAGACGTTCCATGCTTGTTTTTGCCACCAGTGCTTCCTTGGGATATCACAGCCACCGTCTATGTGCAAAACTGCCCTGCATTCTGGGTCCAAAGGTAGCTACTGCTGGTGCTTCACTTAGGCGTGTGCCTGGCACCTGGGAGGCTCAGAGACAGAGCTAATGAGCTGCCAGCAAGGATCCACAAACTTCCATTCTGTGAGGTCGACAGCCTTGAAGTAACTGCCTATGAGCCGCTCTGCCCTGACGCCTGCTTTTGCTATCATATCAAGTTTTATCTATTCTTAGTCCAGCGACCACTGAGGAACATGCCCTGGCTCAGAAGCGCTGGCTGCTTAATTCTCCACCAGCCCAGGTGATGCAATGCAGTGGACCAGGAGGCATGGCACGAGTGGTGGGCAGCAATCCTAGGGGGACACACGTGCCACTTCCTGTCCTTCCCTCTTCCTTTGAGCTCTCTGCTTGGCACTTCCCACGTGGCCCACTCTTGGCATTCTAGAGCAGAGGCCAGGCCCACTTTTGGTCCTGCAGAGCTCACAAGTTCTACAGTGCAACCATGCTCACTGTTCCACACAAGCGCCACGTGGCTGTCAGCTGGATGGGCCGTGCCTGTCTTTCCCTCATGCCATGCAGCACCAGGTCCCTTTTCTGCCGGGCCGGGTGCACAGTGGCTCATTGAAGGCCTGTGGCTGGCGTTGTCCACCCCCTGCCTCCTGTGGCTTTGAACAGAAATGTTACTGTGTTTCCCAGCCCTCCGAAGCTGTCTTTTTATCTGCCCCTCCAAAACATGCTATTCTGTGCAGATGCTAGAAAACTCTGTGGCCGAAGAACAAGTTGGTCTTTCTGACAAAAATAAGCAAACAGCAGAAAGTGGAAGAGACTCAGACTTGCCGTAGGACTCAGCTTCCCACCAGGAGGGACTTGCAGTGTGGTAGGAGGCGGCTGAGCTCGTCAGTGGTTCTCCTTCCCTCGAAGACTTAGGGCGGAAGCATTTTTCTCTGGGTCATGCTGGCGTCTGGACACTCCACCGGCTCTCAGGAGCATAAGGCAGGAGGAGCAGGAAGAATCTGAGACAAAATTCTCACTGTAGCCCTGCCACGTGGGACTTTGTCCTGTTCAACCCAAGCAGCTTCTCGTATTGTACCTTTTTTTAAGTTCAGCTCATGTGCTTTGGTGACAAAACATTGAATAACTAATCTGGAGAGGGCCACATGAAACACTGTTTTCTTCAGGGCAAAATCAGAAGTCCAAAGTGTTTCCTTTTATATTTTGTATTTTGCAAGTACCATCAGAATACTTAAAAAATTTGAGTTTTGTGGGGTTTTTTTATATGTGAATCAGTGTTTTGATTAAATACATGGGGTTTTCAGATGGGAGTCCCTTCATGTCTACCACAGTGAACCCACTTTTTGGGAAGAATGAGATTAGAAGGAGGAAGAATTCTGTGCAGAGAGGATGGCTAGAGAGGCAGGATGCAGGCAGAGAGCTCCGCACTATTCTGCTTCCCTTATGGGCTGTACTACAAACACGGGACGCCAGGAGAAGGCAGGACTTGTGCTAGGACCTAGGGGCAGGCCCCATGAGGAAGCCCAGCCTTGCGCTCTGTCTTCTAGCTCTGTCCTCCAGAGTCTACAGAACATCACAGAATGGCTGCCTGGTGCTGGCGGGCACAACCACTCTCCCCTCGCTCCACCAGCCCTCACTGAGTTCCAGTGTTGTGCCCTGCCTTCCTCCTAACAGAGTGCAAGGGAAACTACTCACCCTTAGGAGCTCTCCCCAAGGGCAGTTAGGCCACCAGCCCCTGGGTTGGGGGTTGAACCAGGCTTCTGCCAGGATTAAGAGCTGGTGTGGAGGAGGACTTCATATTCCATTCTGAGTGACACCTGAGCCTGTACTGAGGGGAGCAGGGGCCAAAGACATTGCCAGCACCTCCCACCCCCTTGTGAAGGTCTATTGTGCAGAAGAAGGGGGAACAATGGGAGAGGAAATGCAGCTCTGCCCACTGGGGAAGGAGAGTGAAGAGCAGAAGGCAGGAGGGGGAGGAGGGGAGCGAGGGGGCTGCAGCAGTCAGGCTTCACTAAGAAAACCCTGGCTTCCCCCAGGAAGGGGCCTGGGGGGTCGCCAGGGACTGTTTTGCTTTCCTATCTGGGCAGACCATCACCCTGAAGAGGAGGAATTCCGCAAAGCAGAATCCAAGGCCAGCAAAAACCGACCTCAGATGCAAAGAAGCCCTCTGCTTGCGTATTGCACCCACGCACAGGCCGCGCATGCTTCCCCCGCAGCGTGACGCTCTGTGGCTGCAGACCTGCCCTGGGCGCTGTGTTCTTGTGTGGAGAGGCAGTCCTCACGTGGTGACTCCCTTTCTGCCTTCTGTCCTGGATGTCTCTGCCCCAGGGCACCTGTGGCCACAGAGCCTGTTCCTGCCATGGCGCGGTGGACCCCACACCTTCCCCGGTGGGGTTCAGCTGGTGGGGTGACAGGTGCCGCACCAGCATTCTGTGCGTTGCAGCCTTGCAGCTCTGTCCTGTGAATCTCCCGTGGGCGGCTAGCGCACCTTCCTCTGGATGGATGGGGCTTTGTCCTTCCCTTCCCTTCACAGAGAGTAACAATTCATAGGCTTAGCTAGGGTCGCGGGGAAATTAGCATCCTAGCCAGAATCAAATTCAGAGTTCCTGAGCCCTGGCCCTTATCAGGCTCTGGAGACAGTGCCTGCTCATCTTCCTGGGACGGGATCAGCCGCGAGACGTCCGCAGCCCGCGGGACCCTTCCTGTGCCTGGCCTGGAGGCCAACGGGCCTTAAGAATATAAGTTAACAGACCAAAAATTGGAGAAAAAGAAGGGCTATAAGCATAGTCAATATTTTGGTCCTAGCCCTTCGAGGTCAATAAAGACCCAGGATATAAGAGAACCTGTGCTGTAATATCCTATAACTCAGAGGTGTCCCAAATTTCCTGGTCAAGGAGATTATGGGACCTCAGAGGAA
>PVJA010053998.1:0-11720 GCA_004027025.1 Myocastor coypus
AAAAAAAAAAAAAAAAAAAAGATTATATAGGAAGATAGCTCAGCAGTCTAAGTGCTTGCCTGACAAGCGTAAGGACCAAGGTTTAATCTCTGGCACACATGGTGTGCTGGTCCTTTGCTGAGCCAGCCATTGAAACCAGGTGTGGTGGCGCAGCACACTTGTAATTCCAGTGCTGAGGAGGCTGAGACAGGATGATCACTGCAAGTCTGAGCTGTGTAGTGAGACACTGTATCAAATAAATACATAAATAAGTGAAAAGATTATATGACATGGGGCTGGGGATATAGCTTAGCAGCACAAGTGCTTGCCTCTGCAAGCATAAGATTCTTAATTCAATTCCTGGTACTACACACATAAAACAAAAATTATGATATGAAGGGTAGGAAAGGTGCAAAATTTTACAGGTAACATAGTAACTTTCAAGAAAGCAGTTTGGGGCTAGGAGATAGCCACCTTAATATACCTTCCTTTCACATTTCTTTTTTTTTTTTTTTTGTCTTTTTGAGACAGGGTCTCGCTATGCAGTTGAGGCTGGTCCTGAGCTCACTTTTGTAGCCCAGGCTGGTCTCGAACTCACACCAATCCTCCTGCCTCAGCCTCCCGAGTGCTGGGATTACAGGCGTGCGCCACCACGCCAGGCTTTATTCACTCATTTTTATGTCCGGCTCAGCCCACCCCGAGGGCAGGGCTGGCACAGCATGTGGTGCCGGGGATTGAACCGCGGTCCCTGAGGCCGCCGAAGCTTTCTCAAACTGGCGCTTGAGGCCACTGAGCCATCCCACCAGGCCCCACACATTTCTTTCCATATACGGAGATACTGCTTTTTTATTTATTCCTTTTTTTTTTGTGGGACTAGGGTTTGAACTCATGACCTTGCACTTGCCAGACAGGCACTTGTGCCATGGAGCTATCTCCTCAGCACCTCTCCCCCTCCTTTTTTTTCTTTAGATAGGCTCTCACTATGCAGTTCAAGCTGGCTGTGAATCCACTTTTGTAGCCCAGGCTGGTCTCGAACTCATACCGATCCTCCTGCCTCAGCCTCCCAAGTGCTGGGATTACAGACTAAACTGTCTCATTTTTTTTTGTTTGTTTTTTTGAGACAGGGTCTCACTATGCAGTTCAGGCTGGCCTTGAACTCACTTTTGTGGCCCAGGCTGGTCTCGAACTCGCACTGATCCTCCTGCCTCAGCCTTCCAGGTGCTGGGACTACAGGCATGCGCCACCACGCCCGGCTGTCTCATCTTTAAAATGGGAATATGGGCTAGGGATGTAGCTCAGAGGCATAGTGCTTGTCTGGCAAGCAAAAAATCTTTAATCAGGCCCGGCAGGATGGCTCAGTGGTCTAAAGCACCTGCTTAGGAAAGCTTAGGAGGCTTCAGGGACCGCAAGTAGATCCCCGGCACCACATGCTGCACCAGCCCTGCCCTCAGGGCAGGCTGAGCCGGCCATAAAAAGAAACAAACAAAAGTTATGAAACAAGAAAAAAAATAAAATAAAATAATTCTAAAAAAAAAAAAAAAAAAAATCCTTAATCACCTCCCTGTACCAAAAAACAAATAAAATGCGAATAACAAGTTACAGTGAGAGCCGGGCGTGGTGGCTCACGCCTGTAATCCCAGCACTGGGGAGGCTGAGAGGCAGGAGGATTGGCACGAGTTTGAGACCAGCCTGGGCTACAAAAGTGAGCTCAAGGCCAGTCTCAACTGCATAGCGAGACCCTGTCTCAAAAAGACAAAAAAAAAAAAAAGAAAAAAAGTTACAGTGAGACCTGAAGGGTTCACAAAACAAAATACTGAAAAGAATATGGCAAGCTCTGAGTAAATCTTGCTATTATTTCTATTATTCCAAGATTCAAGTTATCTTTGCAGGTTACAGTAAAATCAATTGTATTTCAGAATACAGAAGTTTCAACTGTAATACTCAAAAGGAGTATTGCATATATAATTCATATATATAAGCCGGGCGTGGTGGCTGAGGCAGGAGGATTGGCGCGAGTTCGGGACCAGCCTGGGCTACAATAGTGAGCTCAAGGCCAGCCTCAACTGCATAACAAGACCCTGTCTCAAAAAGACAAAACAAAAACAAAAAAACAAACAACAAAAAAATTCATATATATAATTCACAACTCTAATAACTCAATATGCTGGTCACTCACCTCTGGACTATCATAGTCCCGATAGTCATCGTATCTATCACCTCTTCGATCATCACTAGATCTTTTGTAGTCAGAGTCCCTCCGCCTGCTTCTGGATTCACGCTCATCACGGTCATCCCTGTCTATGATAGAACCATATCTTCCACTACGCTCTGTTCTACTCACTCTGCCAGAGAAAACAACTTTCATTTAATCTGTAGCAAATCATCAGAAATAATATAAACCCTTTACAGATGTGTTTATTTTTTATTATTATTTTTTTATAATGGAAAATTAATTTATTACTTTTGGTTTACAAAGGCACTCAATAACGCTTCTACTTACTGTTTATAAAAGGGTATTAGTTTACATTTTAAAATTTAAAAATCTGAAATAAGTTTCTACAGACACAATGAAAGGGGGAAAATGGTAAATCTTTTCCTTCCCTACTTCTAGGCATTATTACACAGATTCAAAGAATATTCTACAGGATCCTGAAGTTCAGAAAATAAAAGAAAACAAAAACAACCCTAAAACCAGTCCCCTCTCTTCTTCTGCACTGAGATTTTGGACCTATTAGTATTGTGAAGTAAATTTTAATATAGTCACAATGATATCACAATTTATAAATACATATACCAGAACAAACCAGTCAATGTGAGGTGTAGGGGGAGGTTACCCAAGTATTTTAGATTACAGCTTTATCTAATCAATTAAATGAAATAAATTTATTTTATAGGTGGTTCATTAAAAGAATGAATTTGTAGAGAAAACACAGAAAAAAATATGGAATGCTTCAGGAATCTGCGTGTCATCCTCGTGTAGGGGCCATGCTAATCTTCTCTGTATCGTTCCAATTTTAGTATATGTGCTGCCGAAGCGAGCACTACAGATGTGTTTATAAGACAAATTTTAAAAAATCCCGTTGGGTGTGGTGGCACACACCTGTAATCCTAGCACTTCGGAGGCTGAGGCAGGAGGATCACTGAAAGTTCAAGATCAGCCTAGGCTACAAAACGAGCTCAAAGCCAGCCTGAAATGCACAGGCAGACCCTGTCTCAAGAGACAAACAGATACACAAAATCCAAATATTTAATGTATCCTTTAAAATTTTACCACCAAAGTCTGCTTTGCAAAATGACTTTGAAAATACCTATACCCCTACTGTAAAAATAACATTGAGGAATTATGTTAAATTAAAAAAATAGCTATCAAATCTTTAGGTTGATTTTTTGAGAATAGGTCATATTCCCAAAGTTTATTCTTCTGGCTTGCCAAGCTATAATATACCCATTGTGCCTTTCATTTCCAATGCAGAGAGCTTAGTGAGCAAAGTTAGCAAAGTTAGGAAGAAAGCAAATACTCAAACTTTATCTCATTTCAAAGAGTTCATCCTTGGGGCACAGCAGGATGGCTCAGTGGTCTAAAGCACCTGCTTGGGAAAGCTTGGGTGGCTGCAGGGACCGTGGCTTGATCCCTGGCACCACATGCTGCGCCAGCCCTGCCCTCGGGACAGGCTGAGCCAGCCATAAAAATTTGTGAATAAACAAACCAAAGTTCTGAAACAAGAAAAAAAAAAAATAAATAAAATAAAAAATTCTTTAAAAAGTAAAAAAATAAAATAAATAAAAAAAAAACAAAAACAAACAAACAAACAAAAAAACAAAGAGTTCATCCTAATATATTTTCAAGTTACCACACCTACAATTAAATGAACCAATAACCTAGATGAGCTAAGTTAACCTTTCTATCAAGTTATTAACCAAGTAGTTGTGTTTTTCTTTTGGAGAAAGGTCTTGCTATGTAGTTCAGGTTAGCCTCAAACCCATAATGATCCTAACTGCCTCAGCTTCCCTAGTGCTGGGATTACAGAAGTGAGCCATCAGGCTGAATGTAAGTATTCTTTCATACACATAAATAGATGATTATCCAAAACTAGCCCCCTCAGAGAACACTTATTTTCCATGGCATCTGGTTTATTTTTGGTTACTCACACACCTACTAGGTATCATAGAAAAATATAATGTTAAGAGATTTAAATCAGAGATCTGGGAGGCCTGGAGAGACAGCTCAGAGTAATAAGCACGGACGCTGGCAAGTACAAGGACCTGAGTTCAATCTTCAGCCCCAAATGTTGGGCAGGCCATCAGGGCCCTGGATCCTTCAGGGAGCGCCATCTTGGCCCCGAATGCAATTAAATAAATAAATAAAACCATTAAAAAAATAAATAAAATTTAAAAAATAAACAAATAAATCAGAGAGCCAGATGTGGTGGTACATGCCTGTAATCCCAGCACTTGGGAGGCTGAGGCAGGAGGATCGATGTGAGTTCGAGACTAGCCTGGGCTACAAAAGCGAGCTCAGCTGAACTGATCCAATGATGAAAATATGTAATATAACCATTGTTTAATTTAAAATAAGTATTTTGAATTTAATAAATAAATAAATAAAACAAAAAAAGTACGCTCAGGGCCAGCCTGAACTGCATAGCGAGACCCTGTTTCAAAAAGACCAAAAAAGGGGCCTGGCAGCATGGTTCAGTGGTCTAAAGCACCTGCTTAGGAAAGCTTAGGCACCTGTAGGGACCACGGTTCAATCCCAGGCACCACATGCTGCACCAGCCCTGCCCTCAGGGCAGGCTGAGCTGGCCATAAAAATAAATATAAATAAATAAACAAACAAAAAGTTCTGAAACAACAACAAAAAATAAAAAATAAAAAAAAGAGAGAAAGATTTAAATCAGGGCCAGGGATCAAGCTCAGCAGTGCAGTGCTTGCCTGGCAAGCATGAGGTTGTGAGTTCCACTCCTGGCACCAAAAAAAAGTAAGAGGTTTAAATCCATTTGATCGCCGGGCGTGGTAGCTCACGCCTGTAATCCCAGCACTTGGGAGGCTGAGGCAGGAGGATTGGTGCAAGTTCGAGACCAGCCTGGGCTACAAAAGTGAGCTCAAGGCCAGCCTCAACTGCATAGCAAGACCCTGTCACCAAAAGATTTAAAAAAAAAAAAAAAAAAAATCCATTTGATCACAGATGAAAAATTCTTTCACAAATTAATTACCAGATTCATAAAACTGTATAATCACAAGACAAAGGACAAAATTATGAGAGACTCAAACTGAGTATGGTATATTCCTCCAGATTCTCAGTTGTTCCTAGACTTTGCCTTAGAACTTAACTAATAACTACAGAAAATGCAAGCATCCTCCACAATTGTTTTTTTGGCAGAAAGTTTGCAAGTTGCCAATTCAAGAGTGGCATTCAGTTCTCTTCACTGTTGACTGGGTGCTGCCCTGTAACTCACCTTGAAGATGATACCAGTATTCCTACATCATAAGAGGTGACTGTACCACCTCTTAATGTAGCTATTTCCAGTCCCCCTACCCCCTCTGTCCTTTTTTGAGACAGAGTCTCACTGGGCAGTTCAGGCTACCCTGAACTCACTTTGTTGCCCAGGCTGGTCTCAAACTCACAAGTCTGTCTGTCTCAGCCTCCCACGTGCTGGCACGACAGGGCATGTGCCAACACATCCAGCTGGTTTTGTTCTTTATAGAGTTCTATGATCCCTTAGATGCCACCAAAACACTCTGTACTATTTAAAGCCGGACGTGGTGGCTCACGCCTGTAATCCCAGCACTCGGGAGGCTGAGGCAGGAGGATTGGTGCGAGTTCGAGACTAGTGAGCTCAGGACCAGCCTCAACTGCATAGCGAGACCCTGTCTCAAAAAGACAAAAAAAAAAAAAAAAAAGCTTTACTAATATGGTATTTTATTAAATAACTGTAAGAGGGCCCGGCAGGATGGCTCAGTGGTCTAAAGCGCCTGCTTAGGAAAGCTTAGACGGCTGCAGAGACTACGGTTCGATCCCCGGCACCACAAGCTGCTCCAGCCCTGCCCTCAGGGCAGGCTGAGCCAGCCATAAAAATAAATAAATAAACAAAAGTTCTGAAATAAGAAAAAATTAAAAATAAATAAAATCTGATATTAAAAAATAAATAAGTGACTGTAAGAGACATAGCATATTTAGGATTTAAACTATAAAAAGTTATTTATAGGTATTTTCTTATCGTATCTGAAATGTGCAGTTTTTCACAATTCACAGGCACTCTAGAAATGTAATCTCCACAAATTTCAGGGCCCTACTAGATAAAGATTTTTGTTTTTTAAGATTTTTTTTTTTTTTTTTTTTTTTGTCTTTTTGAGACAGGGTCTCGCATGCAGTTGAGGCTGGTCCTAAGCTCACTTTTGTAGCCCAGGCTGGTCTCAAACTCACAACAATCCTCCTGCCTCAGCCTCCCGAGTGCTGGGATTACAGGCGTGAGCCACCACGTCCGGCTAGGAATTTTTTTCTTGTTTCAGAACTTTTGTTTATTTTTATGGCTGGCTCAGCCTGCCCTGAGGGCAGGGCTGGAGCAGCTTGTGGTGCCGGGGATCGAACCGTAGTCTCTGCAGCCGTCTAAGCTTTCCTAAGCAGGCGCTTTAGACCACTGAGCCATCCTGCCGGGCCCCTATATACAGTTTTAATAAAAATAATTCAAGTAAATAGTCTTAAGGAGGGGCCTGGCAGGATGGCTCAGTGGTCTAAAGCGCCTGAAGGCAGCTGTAGGGACCGTGGTTCAATCCCCTGCACCACATGCTGCGCCAGCCCTGCCCTCAGGGCAGGCTGAGCTGGCCATAAAATCAAATAAACAAACAGACAAAAGTTCTTTTTTTTTTTCTTTTTGAGACAGGGTCTTGCTATGCAGTTGAGGCTGGCCTTGAGCTCACTTTCGTAGCCCAGGCTGGTCTCGAACTTGCACCAATCCTCCTGCCTCAGCCTCCCGGGTGCTGGGATTACAGGCTGGGATTACAGGCGTGAGCCACCACACCCGGCTCAAAGACAGACAAAAGTTCTGAAACAAGAAAAAAATAAAATTTTTTGAAAAAGTCTTAAGGATATTTCAGGTCATGAAGTATTGAGCTAAGACAGGCTAAAAGGGTAAATGTTAATTTAGTGGGTTTTTTTGTTTTTCTTTCTTTTTGAGACAGGGTCTCACTATGCAGTTCAGGCTGGCCTTGAGCTCACTCTGGTAGCCCAGGCTGGTCTGGAACTCGCAGCAATCCTCCTGCCTCAGCCTCCCGAGTGCTGGGATTACAGGCGTGCGCCACCACGCCCAGCTCTAGTAAGTTATTTGGAAACAGACTGCTGCTGCAGCATTAAAATGATGACATCATGTGACATAAACAAGTCCTTCTAGGCAGTTAATTTGATCTATTTTAAGGAGGACTGGCCTCAATGCTAACATGGTTTTTGACTGAAAAAGGAAAAATGTATTTATGTCAAGTGGTCTGAGGGAATACCATAGTTGACACAGCAGCCAAATGCTCTCATTTTAATTCTCCTCTAATTCTTTGTATCTTTTCTCTTTCATGTAACACATTCCAGGTATCTCAACCCAATATGTAGGGGATAACAACAGATTGCTTTCTGCAGCCAGGCATTGAATATCTTAAGGTTTTTGTACAGTCTACTGCTGTTGTCCATACTTGACACCCTCAGTGGCTCACTCCACCCTGGCCTCCTTAATTCTTTCTTATTTACTATCCAGACTTCATCTTTGAGAGATCTTGATCTTGGATGCTTTATGTTCAAGGAAAAAAAAAAAAAAAATGCTGCCAGGACATGATAGTGCATGACTGTAATCCCAGCACTTGGGAGGCTGAGGCAGGAGGATCGGTGGGAGTTCAAGACCAGCTTAGGCTACAAAAGTGAGTTCAAGGCCAGCCTGAACTATATAGTGAGACCCTGTCTCAGACAAAAAAAAAAAAAAAAATGCTTTCTATATGTTTTAACAGCACTCTAAGCTTCTTCTACCATAGTATAGTTTATACAGTATTTCAACATTCTTACTACACTGCATTTTCTGACATCAGCACTATTGTAATGCTTATAGTCAATACCTGGCATAAAACAAATGTTGAAGTCTTTGTTAGAGTAAAACAACTGTAAATGGAATTTTTCAATCCATACTAAAAGTGTTTCATGCCAGGTATGGTGGCCTATGACTGTAATCCCGGCACTTGGGAGGCTGAGGCAGGAGGATCAGGGTAAATTGGAGACCAGCCTGGGCCACAAAAGTGAGCTCAAGGATAGCCTGGACTGCATAAGGAGACCTGGTCTCAAAAAGACAAACAAACAAATGTGACTGGTATTTTAACTTACCGCTTGTCTGAACCCATCGTCCCACTGAAGATCTAGCAAAAGGCTTCAAAAGGTTCAAGTATTTTTTCTAGGAGAAAAAAAAAGAATTTCAATACGAAACTCACAAAAAGACACAGGCATTAAAGACTTCTCAGGGGACAGGGGAGACAGCTCAGTAGAATAAATGCGTGTCTGGCAAGCATAAGGTCTTCAGTTTAATCCCCCCCATCACCAGGGGGAAAAAAAAGACTTCTCAGTTCCAACTAAAAAAAAAGGGGGGGGGGCACAGAGGTGCAATCAATTCCTCACATTCTGAATCTGAGCAACTCCAATGGGATGACTGACCATTAAAACCTGGATTCAAATGTCTTCATTAAAAAGAAATTCAACATGAAATTCATGGGCATTAAACTCAAAACTTTCTGATGAAAATTAAAGACCTCTTAAAAGCTTGCATGTTTATCTGATTGAAATCTACATTTACCGTGCTATAGTAAATCCAAAGCTACTTCTGTAACACAAAAGCAAACCTCCACCCGACCTAATTTTTCGGGAGCAATAATCACCAGTCTTCAGTGTGACTGGCCACAGAATGGCGAGCACCCAGCCCTCTACACCCGGGCGGTTGGTAAGTCATCACCATTTGGACCACGTTCGATGCACCTGTGGTCCGAGAGCAGTTAGGGCCATCTCCAGCGACCAGACCACAGCAAGTGCCCTACGAACATGTTTCATTAATAAACGAGAGAACTGTCTGGAGAAAAGAAAGTTCCAGACCTCAGGTGCCGCCCCTCACCGCCCGGGCGGTGCCCAAACCCACCTCCCGGAGCGTCGCGGCCGAGATGGCGGCGCCACTGCCTGTGCAGCACACTTGGACAATCAAACTTCGCCCCCCTGCATACGCTCCTCCCGTCTCGCAAGTGGTGCCCAGCCTGCAGACTGCCATCACCATACGCCCTTCCAGAAAGGGAGACTCAGCTGCAGCTGTGTTGTGATGGAGGTTGGCCAATGCCAGGCGCTCCCGAGGGGTGCCCGAGGGACAGGCCAGCGCAGCACCGCTTCGTCGGGCAAACGATGGGTATACGTCCCAGCAGAGAGGAAACTTAGAGCCCAAAAGAATGGGGGCCGGGGTTGAGCAGGCCAATCGACCTGTAAACTGACAGAGCTGGTGGCAAGGAGAGGAACGGCCCTACAACGCCTTGGGTAGGCAGTTCTACCCCTCGAGACCCGGCTGGGCTGAGAGACTGCCTCTGGCAGCTGACAGGGAGGCTTAAGAAACAGCTCCAATGGCAAGAACCGGGGGTCACTACAGACGGCCGCTGCACTCACCGCCAGAAGGGACCGACGCAGCGGTCGTAGCGGTTCTGGCCCCCAGAACCTCCTACAGGGTTCGGCCGCTCCACAAAATGGCGTCTCTACGGACGTCTGTCTCCTACCCACAGTACCTCGCGTCTATCTCTCCTCCGCCACCGGCCTTTCAGGAGATGTCCAATCCGCGAAAGCACCTATCTGCGCGAGGGCTGCCGGGAAGTGTGGTCACCCGGGGCCGTTCGTCGCTGGTTTCTCCCCTCCCCGTTAATTTCTTGTGTATTTCTCCTTAAATCACCAGACTCACAACTCAGCATTCGAAGACCCGGATGAGAGCTCTTAACGGCTTCTATAGAAATAGTCATTGTTACAAAGGCTGACACTACGTAAAACATGTCTAATCCGGCTTCAAAAGAAGGAACGTTATTGATCCTTTTACAGGATGTAGGTTATGGTACTTGATGTGTCACACACATAGTATCTTTTTATATCCATAATCTGCGTGGTGACATTTAATCGGTTTTCCACATGAGATAATTGAGAGAAAACATTTTTTTTTGAAACATTCGGAACAATTACTATGAAGACAACAGTGTGAATAGTATTAATTATTGAGGTTGTCCTACTAATGTGTTGTGAAACTGACCCATTGTTATTTCTTTTTTTTTTTTTTTTTTGTCTTTTTAAAACAGGGTCTCACTGCAGTTCAGGCTGGCCTTGAGCTCACTTTTGTAGCCCAGGCTGGTCTCGAACTTGCATTGATCCGCCTGCCTTAGCCTCCCGAGTGCTGGGATTACAGGCGTGCGCCACCACGCCCGGCTTTGTTATTTCTTATTAAAAGAAAAAAATACACCGAATCACACAGTTAAGGATACATTTGCATTCTTCTTTCTCAGTTTCATCTTGGTATACATTTAGCTCATCTGTTAGTAGCAAAATTTTCTTTAGTGTAAGAAATTTATATGGTCCCGCAAAAAGAAAAAAAAGAAATTTTTAATAGTTTGTTTCATTTTATGAACACTTTAATAAATTATCTAAAAATTTAAAAAAAATAAAAAAATAAAAATTTAAAAAATAAACTTAGCTCTCCCCACTGGGAATTTTCCCAAAAGAACTGAAAACATCATATCCTAGTGATATTTGTGCACCTATGTTTATAGCAGCACATATTTATTTATTTATTTATTTATTGTCTTTTTGTGACAGGGTCTTGCTCTGCAGTTGAGGCTGGCCTTGGTCTCACTTTTGTAGCCCAGGCTGGGCTGGTCTCAGACTCGCACCAATCTTCCTGCCTCAGCCTCCCAAGTGCTGGGATTACATGTGTGTGCTCCCATGCCGAGCCCTTATAATAGCACAATTTGTGATAGCCAAATCTTGGAAAGAGCCAAAATGCCTGTCACTTGAAGAATGGGTGAAAAAGATATGGTGCTTTTATCCAAAAAATAGAAGAAACTATTATATTTGTAATGTGGGATTACTTTATGACACAGCAACAAAGTTAAATTTGATTTTTTTTTTCACAAATAGGACTTTATCACTATTAAAAATCTGGATCTTGGGGCCCAGCAGGATGGCTCAGTGATCTAAAGCACCTGCTTAGGAAAGCTTAGGTGGCTGCAGGGACTGCGGTTTGATCCCCAGCACCACATGCTGCACCAGCCCTGCCCTCAGGGCAGGCTGAGCTGGCCATAAAAATAAATAGACAAACGAAAGTTCTGAAACAATAAATAAATAAATAAATAAATAAATAAATAAATAAATAAATTCTGAAAAAAAAATCTGGATCTGAAGCAGATCTGGAACTTTAGCTTCAATCTCATCTCCAGTAGCCTTTCCAGAGCTACCGCCTTCACCATGAAGCTCCATCAGTTTTTTCAATTCAAATTTGGGCTTCTTCAACATTTTTTTTTTTGGTGCTTTAAACAATTTATTTAACTGAAATGGACTTACATTTGTTTCTTAAGTGACTTCCATTTATTTGGATACATCTTTTCCCAATGGAGATTTACAAGATCTTCAAGCCAATATAAATATTTTATAAATATTTGGGTATATACCTGCACAATACCTCAGCAATACTTTTCAGCAAGAAAACACTGAA
>PVJA010053999.1:0-11757 GCA_004027025.1 Myocastor coypus
CCCGGGTGCTGGGATTACCGGCGTGAGCCACCACGCCCGGCTATGTGTGTAATATTCTTGATGATTTACTCTATTGTATTTGCTAGGATTTTACTGAGGATTTTTGCTTCCATGTTCATGAGGGAGATTGGCCTGTAGTTCTCTTTTTTGGTTAAGTCTTTCTTTGGTTTTGATATCAGTATAATACTTGTCTCCAGAAAACATTTTGGGAGTATTGCTTCCTTTTCCATTTCATTGAAGAGTTTGAAGAGTATTGGGGTTACACCTTCTGTAAATGTCTTATTGAATTCAGCTGTGAATCCATCAAGACCTGAGATTTTCTTTGTTGGTAAATTTATTACATTTTCAATTTCATTATCTGCTATTGAGTTACTTAGACTTTTTGTATTTTGATTCATTTGTGGCCATTGGTACTTATCCAGGAGTCTGTCCATTTCTCCTGTGTCTTCAATTCTTTGACAGGAAAGATTTTCAAAATACCTATTGATGATCCTCTGAATTTCTACAGGGTTTATAGTAATTTTACACTTTTCATTCCTTATTGCTTCAATTTTAGTTTTTTCTCTTTTTTTCTGCATATGTATTTATTTTTTGAATTTTAGAAAAATTTTTCTGAAATGAATACATAGCATGAGATTAATAATAGTTTGCACATTATAAGTAATTTACAAACTTAAATGAATATAACAATAAAAATTGTGTAAAATAAAAATGAAGAAGAAAGCATTTACAAATCAGTCATATAATAGTTCACTTTGTGCCAAAATTAAGAAACTTATATTCATATAATTAGAATTCTCAAAGTAGAAAGGGGTAGGCAACAAATATTTAAAGATCTGAAATTTCTGAATTTAGTTGAAATTATAGCACATTTCCAAAAAAATTTTCACCCAGGAAATTTTAATAAAATCATACCAAGATACACAAAATTAAATTGTCCAAAGCTAATTGTAAAGGAAAACAATCATTAAAGCATATATATTTAAAAATTAGCTATGGAAGGACAAAATTAAACAGCGTCTTATTTCCCATTTAAAAAAAGAGTAAGTGTGTAAGAAACTAGAGTAATTCAGAGGACTGGAAGAAACAAAAGACCTATTTGTGTGTGAAGGACAAGAAGTAATATAAAGTTAACAGAAAATGGAAATTACTTTTTAAAGTTTCTAATACTAGGAGAAAAATACCATGTCATGTCTTATAAGTAGATTGTAAGTCAAAGATATACAGTATAAATCTTAAAACAAAAAATAGGATTAAACTATATTCAGAAAATTAATTAAATATTCAAAATTAAATATTTCAAAACAGTTCAACTAAGAAAAAATTTTCATGATAGGAAAGATTTAATAAGAATAAAACATAACAGCTACAGGAATGGCAAATATATGACTGGCATGTCTAACAGTTTGGGGATAGGATATTGCAAAGTTCTAGTAGTCGTGTCCATGATACTTACTGGTGACCATGTTTCACTTGTGGGACTGAGCTACTGCTATTTCTTTGGTATCCACTCTGTAGATACAAACAGAATCATGACCCATAGGGTACAGGAAAAATCCATTTGTAGAATATGCTGATGGAAATATTTTGCTGCTATATACAAAAGAATAGTTGAAAGACTGCTTTTTTATTTTTTGTATGTATGTATGTATGTATGTATGTATGTATGTATGTATTTATTTATTTATTTATTTATTTTTGTCTTTTTGAGACCAGGTCTTGCTGGAATTATAGGCATGCACCACCACAACTGGCTGAAAGACTGCTTTTGTATATCTCTTTTTCTCCTATGTTTAATTGTTCGTCCTATTTGGTGGGTTTTTTCCATTCTCCTTCATGGAGTTGTGATCATTTTGATCCCTCTCTAGATTATTTTTTAGTAGGGTTGAGTTTGTCATCGTGAAATCTTTAGTTGTTCTTTGTCATGGAAGTATTTCAGTTCTCCATGAAATTTGAAAGAAAGTTGTAGAGATCCGTAAATGTAGGGATCCGTTGATCTTACTGTGAACAGTTCAACCCCGGGGAGACATGGCGGTAGGAATGAGAAACAGACAAGATGAAAAGTTGGGCTAGGTGGTCGCCAGTCTGCCTGATGGGCAAGACTAACTCAACACACAGAGAAATGATCCTTTATTTATACTTCTGCTAAGTTTGCATTCCATAACACAAGCTACCCAGCAGCCAGTAGCTGGCCTGAACCAGACAGGATGTTTTTCTCAACAGGATGTTTTTCTCAGCACTTGGGTAGCTCCAGGCAGGGAGGCCCAGTCCCACCTACACACTTGATCAAAGTCCTGGCTTCTTGCTGCTCCCAACAGAAAGTTTTGCAAGGTATATCAGTCTCAGTTGGAATTTGTTTTCTTGCAAGACTTGTAGTACTTTCCTCCATGCTCTTCTTGACTTGATGGTTTGTGAAGAGAAATCTACTGTTATTCTGGTGGGTTTTCTTTTAAATGTGATCTGTTTCTTTTCTCTAGTGGCTTTTAGTATACTGTTCCTGTGCTGAATTTCTGGGATCTTGATTATTATATGTGTGGGGGTGGCTTTAATTGGGTTGATGTTATTTGGAGTTCTATATTCTTTGGTTACTGCAGGTCATTGTTTCCCCATATTTGGGAAGTTTTCTGCTGTTCTGTCCATATTCTTCTTATGTCATTTATATTGATTCCTTTGTCATTGATGCCGATTAGTCTCATGTTGTCCCATCTTTGCATCATCTTGCAGATGTTGAATTATTTTTTCTTCCATCATAGTTGTGTTTAAGAGATCTTTTCTTACATTTTCATTAGCTGCAACATTGTCTTTAAGGTGTGAAAGTCTATTTTCACTTTCTTTCAAATAGTTTTGCCAGCTTGTGATTGAGGTTTTAATTTCTTATATAGCACTTTGAATATATCCTTCATGCATTCTGTTTCTTTCCTGCTCACTCATGGATTCCATCATTTTTCTATTCTCTATTGTTTTTAATCGGTGTCTTCTTTAGAAGCCCTTAGTACTTCTTTTATTATAGGTGTTAATTCTTTTTTTACTTAAAAAATTATTTGTGATCTGATTACCTCTATACATTTCTGCAGTTGTTTATTTCAGGTGCTATTATTTCAGAAATTTCAGGTATGTGATTTTCAATTTCTTTGCTATTGTCTCCTGTATTTGTTCTGGGTGGGCTCAGAGCCTGAGAGCACATTTTGCTCCTTCTCTTTGTCATTTTGTGTAGGTGTGACTTCTGACCTTTGGTGTGGAGCTTTGGTAGAATTCTTATGCTAGCACCAGATCCAGATCTACCACGTTCAGATTTATCCAGGTGGATGTGACTTGGGTCTGGCTGTTTGTGCTCCACCTCTTGTTGCAGCCCTTGGAGGTGAACCTGCTGTGCCACTGTGGCAAGATGTTCTGCTCTTGGATCATGTGGGTGGGTCTTGCCTCTAGCCTCTCTGCAGAGAGTTCTGCCCTGCTACAGGGTTCCACAGTGGACTTGCCAGGCTTGGGCTCTGGGTTAAATGAGTGTCTGGCAGGCACTAGTTCCTCTCACTCACATGCTGTGCCTAGGCTCTGCTTCAAAGGAGGATCTGGCAGGCCCCAGCTCATTTCACTCTCACACCATTCCTGGGCTCTGGGGTGAATGAGAACCTGATAGGTCCTAGGGTGACTCTTTCACATGCCAGGCCTGCGCTCTGGGTCAAATGAGGATCTGGTGAGCCCTGGGCTATCTCACATGCTGGGCCTGGGTTCTGGGTCAAATGAGGACTAGGTGGGCCCAGGGCCCATCTCTTGAGTTTTTTTTCTTTAGTCTTTTCGATGAGGTTGGCTAGGGGCTTATCAGTTGTATTTAATCTTTCACAGCACCAGCTTTCTTTCTTTCTTTCTTTCTTTCTTTCTTTCTTTCTTTCTTTCTTTCTTTCTTTATTGTCTTTTTGAGACAGGGTCTCACTGTGCAGTTGAGGCTGGCCTTGAGCTCATTTTTGTGGCCCACACTGGTCCTGAACTTGCGCTGATCCTCCCAAGTCCTGGGATTACAGGTGTGCACCATCACGCCCAGCAGCTCCAGCTTTTTGATTCATTAATTCTTTGCATTGTTTTCTTTGTCTCAATTGCATTAATTTCTGCTCCAATCTTTATGATTTTCTCTCATTTTTGGGCATTAGGCTTGTTTGCTTTATTTTCTTAGATGGTTGAGGGGCAGCATTAGGATATTTGTTCTCATTCTGTTTTCCTAATGTGTGATTTCACTGCTATAAATTTCCCACTAAGAAGTGCTTTAATTGCATTCCACAAATAAGTTGTGCTTGAGTTTTCATTGGATTGTATATATTGTTTAATGTTATCTGCGATCCATTGGTTGCTGAAGAGGGTGTTATTTAATTTCCATGTTTATGCAGTTTTTGTAGTTTCTTCTCCCCCCCCCCTTTTTTTTCTTTGTATTTTAGGTCAGGGTCTATAGTGTTCAGGGTCTCACTCCTAGAGCGGACTCAATAATCATCTGCCTGTTTACAGCTTCCCAAGAGCTGGGATTATAGGTGCGTGTCACCATCTTCATGTGCCCGGGGGCGGGGCTGGCATGGCAGGCCTGATCTCTGCACCTGCTTGCAGGTACTTTAATACACTGAGCTATCTGTAGTTTCTTTTGTCATTAATTTTCAGTTTCATTGCACTGTGGTCAGATAATATGCACCGGATAATATACTTAAGCATGATTTGTGAACTAGTATGTGATCTATTTTATTTATTTATTTATTTATTTTATCTTTTTGAGACAGGGTCTTGCTCTGCAGTTCAGGCTGGCCTTGAGCTCACTTTGGTAGCCCAGGCTGGTCTCTAACTTGCACCGATCCTCCTACCTCAGCCTCCCAAGTGCTGGGATTACAGGTATGCAGCACCACGCCCGGCTTGTGGTCTATTTTAGAAAATGTCTTAGATGCAGCTGAAAACAATGTATACTCAGATGTTGTTTGATTGAACACTGAATATGTACACTAAGTCCATTTCTTCAAAGGTCTAGTTAGTTCTGCTATGTGTTAATTTTTTTGTCTGCTTGACCTATCTTTTGGGGATATTGAAGTGTTAAAGTCTCCTGTTAAGATTGTGGTATTGTTTTCTTGCTGTTGGTTACTTGCTTTTCTCCACTGTTTAATTGTCCACCCTATTTGGTCAAATCTTTCTGTTTCTTTTCTTGGAGTTGTGGTCAGTTCGATCTCTTTCTAAAATATCTTTTAGTAGTTTGTGTAGGATTGGCTTTATCCTCATGAAATATTTTAGTTGTTCGTTATCATGGAAGTATTTTACTTTTCCGTTAAATTTGAGAGTTTTGTAGGGTATATCAGTCTGGATTCAAATTTGTTTTATAGTAGGACTTGAAGTACTTCACTCCATGCTCTTCTTGACTTCATGGTTTGTGAAGAGATATCTGCTATTATTCTGAGGGGTTTTCCCTTAAATGTGATCTGTCTTTTCTCTAGAAGCTTTTAGTATGCTGTTCTTGTGCTGAAGTTCTGGGATCTTGATTATTATTATATGCCTGAGTATGGTTTTTTGTTTGTTTGTTTTGAAACAGGGTCTCACATGCAGTTCAGGCTGGCCATGAGCTCAGTTTTGTAGCCAAGGCTGGTCTCGAACTCAGACCAATCCTTCTGGCTCAGCCTCCCAGGTGCTGGGACTACAGGCATGCGCCACCACACCTGGCTTCTGGGTACGGTTTTAATTGGGGTTTTTTTTGTTTGTTTTGTTTTTTGGAGGCCTATGTTCCTCGGTTAACTGAATGTCAGATTGTTTCCCCATATTTGGGAAGTTTTCTGCTATTCTGCCCATGTTCTTTTATGACGTTTGTATTGACTCCTTTCTCAATTGATACCTCTTAGTGTTATATTGTTCATATGTACATCATCTTGCATCTGTTGAATTATTTCCTGGATCCTAGTTGATGTATTTCAGAGGTCTTTCCTTACCTTTTTACTAGGTGCAGCAGTGTCTGAAGGTTTGAAACTCTATCTTCACTTTCACTCAGACAGTTTTGTCAGCTTTCAGTTGTTTTTAATCTCTTGAATATCTCTTTAAATCTGTTTGCATTCTGTCTCTTTTCTGTGTTGTACGTCAAGATTTTCCATCATTTTTCTTTTTTTCCCATAAATTAGTAGACGTGTCTATTTTCACTGCTTTATTGTTTTTTCGATTTTTACCTATGTCAAATTTATAGAGTATATTTAACAGTCTATTTAATAAATATGAATTTAAAAGGTATGTTACATCATATGTAACAACCCAAGATAAAGAAGGAATCAAAAATCATATAAAATTGTTTATCCTCAGAACAAGTATGTTTTCAAGGAAATTAAATTTTTACCCATTTTCCAAATATTATGGTGTGAAAATCATCAACTTTAAAAAAATATATATTTTAAAGAGTAAAAATAGCAGAAACAAAAATAGAAAAACAGTAACAAGCAAGAGTACAGAATTTCACAAGAACAAAAATTTAACAATGGTTGCATATTTTCATCATTAAATTTGTTTATATTAATAGATACAGGTATGTAAGATAGGTCAAATAATTAAACATTAATACTTTCATTAAACCTTAATTTTTTTTAACTCTTCCAAATGCATTTTATATTTAACTCACTCTTCTAAAAAAAATTTATAGGGGGGTTGAAGATGCAGAAAACGCAATTTCCTGAGTTTTGTCCTGGTACACTCTATAATTTATTTATTTATTTTTCTTCTCTTAAGTTCTTATACTAGGGAGACTATACAATTTTTGTATATGTAGGTCTGGTTTATTTCACTTATGAGTATATGTTCAAGGTACATCCTCTTATATATGAACTCTTCTAGTTTACTGTTCTTTAGAGCTGAGTAATATTCCATTTTATAAAAATACATTTCAACCATTACTTTCAACCAATACTTTTCAGCCATTCTTCATATGATGGGCATTTTGGTTGTTTCCAAGATTTGGCTATCACAAATTGTGCTGCTGTGAACATAGATGCACAAATATCACTATGATATGATGTTTTTAGTTCTTCTGCGAAAATTCCCAGTAGGGGCATAGCTAGTTTGAATAGGATTTCCAGTTCTAGTTTTTTAATGAATCTCCATACTGCTGTCCATAATGGTTGCACCAGTCTTCATTCCCACCAGTAGTGGAGAAGTGTTCCTTTTTCCCTACAGCCTCTCCAACATTTGTTGTTGGTTGATTTCTTCATGATAGCCATTCTTTCTGGGGTGAGATGGTATCTAAGTGTTGTTTTGATTTGCATTTCACAAATGGCTAACTATGTGGAGCATTTCTTTATGTATTTATAGGCTTGTTGAATTTCTTTCTCTAAGAAGTGTGTGTTCATATCAGATGCCCATTTCTGGATTGGGTCTTTGAATTTGGGGACCCTAATTCTTTTAGGTAGAAGGCCTTTCTCTGAATACTTATTAGTTAAAATCTTTTCGAAATTTGTGGGTTGTCTTTTCATTCTGTTGGTAATTTCTTTTGACTTACAAAAACTTCTCAGCTGCAGAAGTCCCGTTGTTGATCTTTCAACTGTTAAACGTACATTTTGATTTTTGTCCATGAACTCTTTGCCTACCCCTATGTCTTCAACATTTTCTTCCACTTTTTCTTTCCAGAAGATTTAATGTTTCTCTTTTAGTATTTAGATATTTAATCCATTTTGACATTAGTTTAGTGCATGGTGATAGACTTGGGTCAAGTTTTAGGTTTTGGCTTGTGGAGAGTCAGTTTTTCCAGCACCATTTGTTAAAGAGCCTATCTTTCTTCCAGTAAGCATGTTTGGCAACTTTGTCAAAGATAAGGTGCCTGAGTGTGCTTTATTTGCTTCTGCATCTTCTAATCTATTCCATTGATCCTCAGGTCCTTTTTTTTTTTTTTTTTTCCAATACCATGCAGGTTTTATCACTGTAGCTTTGTAGTATAACTTTGGGTCAAGGATTGTAATACCACCTGCCTTGTCTTTGTTCCCCAGGATTGTCTTTGCATATCTAGGTCTTTTTTGGTTCCAAATAAATTTTAGGAATGATTTTTCCAGGTCTTTGAGGTATATGTGGATGGTATTTTGATAGGTATTACATTAAATCTGTGTAACAATTTAGAGAGTATGGCCATCTTCACAACATTGGTTCTTCCTATTCAGGAGCAGGGAATATCTTTCCATTTTCTGAAATCCTCTACAATCTCTTTTTTCAGAGTACTGTAGTTTTCATTGAAAAGGTCTTCTACTTGTTTGGTTAGATTAATTCCCAAGTATTTCATTTTCTTCTGTACGATTGTAAAAGTTATTGTTTCTCTAATTTCTCTGTCTGTGTTTGTTATCTGTGTGAAGAATATTTTTGACTTTTGTGTGTTGACTTTATATCCTGCTATACTGCTGAATTTGCATATTAATTCCAGTAGCTTCTTGGTGGAATTTTTTGGGTTGTCCAAGTAGATTATCATTTCATCTGCAAATAATGATAGTTTTTTTCTTATTTTATTTCTCTTGTCTAATGGCTGTAGCTAATCATTCCAGAACTGTATTCAATAGGAATAGTGATAGGGGACATACTTGTCTTATACCAGATCTCCGAGTAAAAGACATCAGCTTTTCCCCATTTAGAATTATGTTAGCTGTTGGAATATCATAGATGGCTTTTATCAGACTGAGGTAGAAGCTCTCTAATCCGATTTTCTGTAGTACTTTGAACATGAATGTGTGTTGGACTTTGTCAAAAGCCTTTTCTGCATCAATTCAGATGATCATGTGGATTTTGGCTTTGGCTCTATTGATGTAGTGTATTACATTTATAGACTTGGGTAGATTAAGCCATCCTTGCATCTCAGGGATGAATCCTACCTGGTTGTGGTGTACAATCTTCATGATGATTTCCTCTATTCTTTTTTTTTGTCTTTTTTTGAGACAGGGTCTCACTGTGCAGTTCAGGCTGGCCTTGAGCTCACTTTTGTAGCCCAGGCTGGTCTCGAACTTGCACCAGTCCTCCTGCCTCAGCCTCCGGAGTGCTGGGATTACAAGCGTGTGTCAGCATGCCCAGCTTCCTCTATTCTATTTGCAAGGATTTTACTGAGGATTTTTTCATCTATGTTCATGAGAGAAAATGGCCCGTAGTTCTCTTTTTTAGTTGCATCTCTCTCTCGTTTTGGTATCAGTGTAATACTTGTCTTTAGGAATGATTTTGTGAGGGTTGTTTCCTTTTCAATTTCATTAAACAGTTTGAAGAGTACTGGAATTATATCTTCTGTAAATTTCTTTTAGAATTTAGCTGTGAATCCATCAGGACCTGGGCTTTTCTTTGTTGGTAGACTTTTTATGACATTTTGTATTTCATTGACTGTTACTGGGTTATTGAGAGTTTTTATATCTTCTTTATTCAGTTTTGGTAGTTTGTACCTTTCTTGGAACGTATCTATTTCATCTGTGTCTTCAATTTTGTGAGAATAAAGATTCTCAAAGTAGCTATTAATGATCTTCTCAATCTCTGCTAAGTCTGTAGTAATTTCACCCTTTTCATTCCTTATTGCTTGAATTTGAGTCTTTTCCTCTTTTTGATGAAGTTAACTCAGGACTTATCAATTTTATTTAATCTTTCAAAGAACAAGCTTTTTGATTCATTAATTCTTTGTATTGTTTTCTTTGTCTTAATTGAGTTAATTTCTGCTCTGATCTTTATAATTTCCTCCCGTCTTTGGGTTTTGGGTTTCATTTGCTCTTCCTTTTCTAGTTGATTTAGGTTCTGTATGAGAGTATTTATTTGTTCCCATTCTGCTTTCGTAATGTGTGAGTTCTGAGCTATAAATTTCCCTCTACAAACTGCTTTCATTGTATCCCATACATTCCAGTAAGTTGTGTTTGAATTTTCATTAAATTGTAGATATTGTTTAATTTCTTGTTTAATTTCATCTGTAACCCACTGGTTGCTGAAAAGAGTGCTGTTTAATTTCCATGTATTTCTGGGGTTCTTTTGTCATTTATTTCTAGTCTTACGACACTGTTGTCAGATAGTATGCATGGGATAATTTTTGTTTTCTTGCATATACTTAAGCATGACCTATTCACTAGTATGCAATCTATTTTGGAAAATGTCCCATGTGCAGCTGAAAAAAAAAAAAATGTGTATTCAGAACTGGTTGGGAACACTGTGTGTATATCCCCTAAGTCCAGTTGTTCCAAGATCTGGTTCAGTTCTGCTACTTCTTTTCAATTTTTTTTTTTTTTTTTAACTCCTTGACTTATCTTTTTGGGATAAAGAGGTATTGAGGTCTCCTGTTAAGATTTTGGTATTGGATAGTAGATTTTTCATGTCCATTAAGATTTGTCTTATATAACTTGGTGTTCCCATGTTGGGTGCATACATATTTATGAGTCTTTGTCTTGGACTTTTCCCCTAATCAGTGGCCTTCTTTATTTCTTTTGATCAGTCTTGGTTTGAAGGTTAGATTGTCTGCAAACAGAATTGCTACCCCTGCCTTTTTTTTGAGGTGCTAGGGTGTGTAGTATTAGTTTCCATCCTTTCACTTTTAGCCTATGAGTTTCTTTGTGAGTTAAGTGTGTTTCTTGTATACAGCATATTGTTCGATTTTGCCTCCTTATCCTCTCTGCCAGTCTATTTCTTTAATTGAAGAATTTAGTTCATTTACATTGATGGTTACAATTGAAATGTATTGACATGTCTTTTACTTACTACTATTTACTCTTTTTTCTCCTGTTTAATTGGTAGCCCTATTTGGTGTGTTCTTTCTGTTCTCATTTGTAGAGATCAGGTCATTTTGGTCTCCCTCTGGAATATTTTTTAGAAGTATGTGTAGGGTTGGCTTTGACATCATGAAACTTAGTTGTTCCTTGTCATGGAAGTACTTCACTTCTCCCTCATACTTGAAATAGAGTTTTGCAAGGCATAGCAGTTTGTGCTGGAATTCGTTTTCGTGGAGGACTTGAAGCACTTTGCTCCATGCTCTTCTTGACTTCTTGGTTTGTGAAGAGAAATCTGCCATTATTCAGATGGGTTTTTCTCTAAATGTGATCTATTTTTCTCTCAAGCAGCTTTTAATGTATTATTCTTCTGCTGGACTTCTGGGATCTTGATTATTACATGTCTGGGTGTGGTTTTAGTTGGGTTGATGTTATTTGGAGTTCTCTGTTCTTCAGTTACCTGAATGTCTGATTGTTTTCTCATATTTGGGAAGTTTTCTGCTATTACTTCTGCCCATATTCTTTTTATATCATTTTATATTGACTCCTCCTTTCTTGTTGATTCCTATTAGTCTCACACTGTTCATTTTTGCATCATCATGCAGATGTTGAATTACTTTTTCCTGAAATCCTATCTTCACTTTCATTCATATTGTGTTGCCAGCTTGTGATTGAGATTTTATTTTCCTGTATATCTCTTTGAACCTGTTTAATGCAGTCTTATTTCTTTCCTATGTTGCTCATTCAAGGATTCCATCATTTTTCTAATCAAATCTAATTTTTTATCAATGTCTTCTTCAGATGCATGTATTAAGTCTTTCATTATAATTATCCTTTCTTTTTCTCCTTCAGAAGTTGTTTCTGGTCTCATATCCTCTCTGCCCTTCTGCAGTTGTTCATTTACTTCAGATGCTGTTAATTTAGATGTAATTTTTTTACTGCAGAAGTTATTTCTGATCTTGTTCCCTCTATGCTTTTCTGTAGCTGTTTTGTTTGTTGTTGTTTTGTTTTGTTTTTGTTTTTGTTTTCTGAACTGTAGTAATTCCAAGATTTCTTTTTTTTTTTTTTT
>PVJA010054000.1:0-11741 GCA_004027025.1 Myocastor coypus
AAAAAAAAAAAAAAAAAAAAAAAACCATAAATAAAATCCCAGTAGAGAATACAGGCTTTCTGTATTGGAGTCTTAGCTCTACCTGTTACTTGTCATATGGCTATGGAAGGTTATTTCTTTTTGCCTCCATCTTTTTCATCCAAATGCAGAAATAACAGTGCCATCTCAGTATCTGAATACAGAGGTAATAGTACTGTACCTCTTAGAGTTTTTGCGAGGTAAGATATATCAAACTCTTAGAACAGAACCTGGCATATAGTCAGTTATGAGAACATTACTCCTCTCATGATATTGCAGTGAGAGGAGAGATGGAGAAAGAAGAGATGTGAAAGGACAAAGTTTCACCAAAGTATGGTTGGTGAGAGTGTTGAAAACCCTTGAAGTAGGACCCACAGGTTCTAAGCAACAGAACAAGAGTCTGGTGTAGAGAACATCTCATTTAGCAAGTGTGTTAGGAATATACCCACAGGCAGTGGAAGGATGCTGGAAAATTAGGCTGGGGCTGCAGGATAATAAGTGGGGGAGATATAGCTCAGTGTGGCGGCCGTAGATTCCCATCTTCAGCGCTGGAAACCTCAATGAGATAGGGACACTGGGACCTCCTAAAGTGTGAGCAAAATAACTATAGAATGTATGCTTAAACATTTGGGTAATGGAAGATCACTTAATTATAAAGTTATTGTGAGCAGATAGGCAAAGAGTCATGAAGGAATGAACTAGGTGGAGGTAGCAAAAATGAAAAAAACCAAGAGACAAGAAGAACATCAGTGTGGTGAGGAGGCAGGGATGCTCTCACTCACCCACCTGCACAGGTTGTTTTTTTTTTTTAATTTTTAATGATTTTATTTTATTTTTCTTGGTTCAGAAATTTTGTTTGTTTATTTCTTTATTTTTATGGCCGGCTCAGCCTGCCCTGAGGGCAGAGCTGGCGCAGCATGTGGTGCCAGGGATCGAACTGCGGTCCCTGCAGCTGCCTAAGCTTTCCTAAGCAGGTACTGTAGACCACTGAGCCATCCTGCCGGGCCCCCTGCACAGGTTATTGATGGCATCAGCCTCCTGCCTCCCACGGAGCGTTTGGATCCCTGTGAACCGAAGTGTCCTGCCATCTGCTGCTGCATACCTTATGTTTCATCACTGTCTTCACTGCTCTTTTCTGTCATGCCCACTGTCCTTCCCAGACTGTACATTTATTAAAGGCAGCAGCTTGTCCCCATAGGCAGGATATAGTGAAAATATGCACCACCAAGTGAGCCCACTAACCATCAGAGCAGGGCTCTGGAAGCCCTTATAATTCCCAAAGGTGTGGAGGACTCCTGCAGGAGTAGGTGGCAGAAAGTGGGGTGGCAGAGAGTGAGGTGCTCAAGGAACTGGAAAGTACCTTCCACTGGCACAGATGCATCTTATTATTCTGACAAGTACAGTGGCCATGGCAGTGGGATCAGTGGTGCACCTGGATGAGTGGATCCCTAGTAATAATGACATCTTGTGAGCACTGGACTAGTTACTTTACATGTTTTAGTATCTGGGTAAAGGCCTAAGAATATGTATTGTCTTCTTTACGGATGAAGAAACTGGAGCTCTGAAAGATTAAATACATTTCTCAACATTGTACAACTGTGAGAGGCAACAGTGAGATTCAGCTCCTGAGTTGATTTCACACCCGAGTGTGGAGCTCTGAGCTAGACTGCCTGGCTCTTCCTCTTACATTCTGTGTGTCCTTGGAAAGTTACTTACCTCTAGGTGAAATGGAAAAACTGCTTTCTAATTTTGTGGTGTGGCCAAGTTATGCACCCTCTCCATACCTCAGTTTACTGTGTATGATGAGAGTTATAAAAATGCCTTTGAAATTGGAAGGCTGAGATAGCACAATTACAAGTTTGAACCCAATGCTGGCAACTTAGTGACAGCCTGTCTCACAAAAAAAAAAAAAAAAAAAAAAAATTAAAAAGGGCTTGTTAAGTGAGATAGCTCAACAGACTAATCACCTCCTTGGGCAAGCACAGGAGCCGGGGTTGGATCTGTAGCACTACGGGCCGTGAGAGCAGGCATGGTGGCACACGTCTATAATCCCAGCATTGGAGAGGCTGAAAAAAGAAGGATCACTAGGAGTCCAAGCTGCATAGTGAGACCCTGTACCAAATACATGAAATAAATAAATAAAAATAAAAAGGGCTAGTAGCATAGCTCAGTGTGAAGGCCCTGGACTCAATCATCATACTTAAAACAAATATATACATAACATATATAAATATATAGTCTGTAGTACTATATATGAACTTATTAAATCTTAGTTATTGCTATTATGGCTGTTATTATTGTACCAGTGAATCTTACCATTATAGTACCCACATAATGGGTACTATATAATTGTCTGCTGACTTGAAATTACATAATATAATAGTTATTGCCAGAATTCCCTCTAAGCCTGAGTTTATAAAATGGAATCTTTAGCATTCATCTCTGGAGGGCCTGGACATTTATGACCAGAAAAATTTACCTCTACTACAAAAAAAAAAAAAAATATGACAAAAACATTCTTCTAAGCTTTGGCAAACAGGTAACAATTTGCTGTCATCAATGTTTGAGATTTTTTTGTTTAAAAAAAGACCTAGTGGAAGATGAGGGACACCAGGACAGAGAAAGCAATGGCCGAAACACCTGCATCAGGCCCATTCAGTCCTTCCACTCCATCTCCACTAGTTTGCATTGGCTGGACTAATCTGCCTGATCCATAAATATCTGAGGCCACCCAGGCAGCGCCCGGGCTTAGGCCCAAGGAGGCCTCTCAGCACAGGGTTCTCTGCCCATTGCACTGACTTTACCACCCTCAAGGCTGCCCTGGTCTGCAGGATTAGCTGAAGGTTGAGTATTATTATCAGATGATTAAAGAATTTATATTGCCTTAAATTGAGTTTAGTCTATATGAGATCAATGTAAACCCAGACCCCCCATGCATGATGCTCTTGACAGCATTCATGGCATTTGTGTGAGCAGTAGCAAACAGAAGAGAGAGGAGAGGATGGATGAAAGATGAAGAAAGAGGAGATGTGCTGCCTCTGCTGTCCCTACCTTTCAAAATGAGGACATTTGGGATTTTTTTGGCCATAGTTGCTTGTGCAATTGAATAAGCATTTGTATGACAGCCTGAATTCTTTATAAGAATATATAAAATATTCTATAAAAGACTATACATATAGTATATATATATATATATATATATATATATATCCAGAATTTTAAATAATAATCTTTTCTGAGAAGAGAAAAATTCACTTTTGAATTCATTCTTTTCTCTCTTGCAATTTTGGATATTTTATACATCCCCCCTATCCCCCTCTTGGCTGCTTGATTCCTGTAGAATTTCTTTATATTCAAATGGTACTGGGCTAGGGATGGATAACAAAACTTTCCCTGCTCTTTCTCATTGTCCTAACTGATAACACTCTCAGCTTTCTTCTCTTAAATTTTATGTCTTTGTTTAGAGGACATTTCTTTTTTTTATGATCATCTTTTCATACCCTACCTCTTTTAAGACTCCCAAGGAAAATAAATTCCTCAAGAAGCTGAATAGTCAGGCCAGGGAGAGCCCAGAGATCTAAGCATCTCCCTGGCAAGCACGAGGATTGGGGTTCAATCCCCAGTGTCTCATGCTGTGCCAGCCCCAGAACCCCAAGTGCATCGTGTGGGCTGCTGAAACCAGATATCATGGCAAATGTCTATAATCTCAGTACTGAGGGTTCTGAGACAGACGGACCACTGAGATCCAGAGCTGTATAGCAAGACCCTGTATGAAATAAATAAATAAATAAATAAATATTTTTTTTAAAATTAAGAGAAAAAGTTGAATAGTCAAACTCATTAAAACTAGCATCCTCTCAAGCTGCAGAATGAGAAAACTACCATAAGAAACTCTACACTCATACTGTTTAGTAGTGGGCACCAGCTATCCAGTGCCTGGACTTCAGCCCATGCTAGGAAGGAAATAAATTTAACTTTAAAAATTTTAATTTAAAAATTAAAGGGTTGACCAGATAGCTCAGGGGAGTAAAGCACCTGCTTAGGCAGAGTACAGTGGCCAGCAATTGAGACTGGGCATGGTGGCATGTGCCTATAATCCCAGCGTTTGAGAGACTAAAAACAGGAGAATCACTACAAGTCCAGTTTGTGTAGTGAGACCCTATAGACCCTATAGACTCTGTGCTAAATTAAAAAAAAAATTGAAACAAGGTAAATGTTTTTCCTAAGACCCAACTGTACTGTGTCAAGCCTTCAAAGCCTAAAAATCTAGCATTCCCAACTGATGGATGTATTAAATGTAAAATACACACAGCATAGTTAAGAGACTTAGTGTCAAAAAAGAGTGTAAAATTCCTCTATATTTTTATAACTATTACATATTGAAATGACACAATTTTAGATGTATTAGATTAAATAAAATATGTTATTAAAATTAATTTATCCAGTTTCTTTGTCTATAGGTAGTGTGAGTTATGTTTCCATTGGACAGTACTGCCCTAGGGACAAAAAAGGATAAGGGAGGTGTGGACATATAAATATACATGAGCATATTGTGGGCAATTAACAGATGTCCTTGACTGGAGAAGAGGAAAAGGACAGAGAAAATAAAGTAAAAAGGAAATAAGCACAAAACAGTTACTTGTACAGGTGACAAGAAAATCAAATATAAATATTAAAAATAGTTAACTGGCCAGAAGTTCTTTCTAGAACTGAGAAGCCACAAAAGCTAGAGAAGCAGTAGTTCTTCTTATCTGAATACAATGACAAAGAAACTATCACAATATTGTACTTTAATTTATAATAAAAATATGGAAAGAGATTTCAGAGAGAGAGAGAGAGAGAGAGAGAGAGAGAGAGAGAGAGAGAGAGAGAGAAAGAGAGAAAGATTCATTTGGATAATATCGTTCTCCTGAGTTGTTAGTGTGCATTTATTCTTCTCAGTTTTGATGTCCAACTGGAAGTCTCAGGACCATTTGTTTCTAATGTGCCATTTTCTGTCGCACACACAGGGAAATCTTCAATAGCCTCCTATGACCTTTACAGCAGAAATTCAATTCTCTAGCCTGGTCTCCAGAGTACTACACAATACATTGTCAAAGATGGACTGCTGAGAACAGTGAACAGAGCTGGAGCTCAGCTGGGTGTCCTGGCAGTTCTCACTAGCTGTTTTTGGACAAATGGGGAGGCTGTCCTTTGCTTGTAAAAGTGGGAAGCCAGATTTAATCACTAGTCCTCAAAAGATGGCTGCCCATAGAATCACCCAGGGAGCCTTCAAACCTCCAGACACCCGGGCCATACCAGATCACTTCTGAGTCTCTGGAGCTCCAGAGGTGATTGTTCTCTGCAGCCAAGTTTGAGAACCAGAGGCCTAGATCATTGTTTTACGATCATTTCAGATCTCAATTTCTTTTTTTTTTTTTTTTTTGGCAGGACTGGGGTTCGAACTCATGACCTTGCACTTGCCAGGCAGGCACTTGTGCACAGAGCTATCTCCCTAGCCCCTAAATCTCTAATCTAGGTAAACCTTTAGAACCTTTTTACAACCATGAGAAACGTAAATGTTCCACCTTTTTCCCAGTAGACAGATGCAGTCAAAAGCATGTCTGTTAGGATAGGGATATAGCTCAGTGGTAGAACACATGTTCAGCATATTCAAGACTGTGGATATTTATTTCCTGTCGTATGCACAAAGGCATAAACACACACACACACACACACACACACACACACACTACACATCTCATCTTCTATTTCCTCAACAAAAAAATACCTTCTCATTTCCTGTCCCAGTTCTGCATATCACTTTTGAAAGTCTTCATGCCTGCTGGTGTTTCTAGTCCATTCACTTACATATACACTCTGTCATGACCTAGCAATTATTTGTGATACCCCCTTATATTTGTTTTCTATGTGATTCACTTAAATGTTATTCATTTAACTTTATTGTGGATATTTTCTTCTTTCCTGTAACATTATAAAGGGCTGGGAGCTTCTAGGATGTCCTTTTTTTTGCATCCTGCATCTGCCGTCCTTGGCACCCTGAATATTTCTCTGAGTGTCTTGGGATAAATAACTATTTGATAAACATGTGCATTCATATAGTCTCCAATTTTGAACTAGAATATGCAGACACAACCAGTTAGAAGTGTACTCCTGTATTTCCAGCTCTCTGGAAGGCTGAGGCAAACGGATTGAAAGTTTGAGCCCAACCTGGGGTGTTTAGTGAGACTCTGTCTCGAAATAAAAAAGAACATAGGGCTGAGGATAGCTCAATGCAAAAGTTACAGGTTCAGCTAGTCACTACAAATGCATTTTATCTTGTAGTACCTCATAATTATTCATTGTCCTATGTTATATCTTTCCCTACAAAAGCTATTTTTCATGTAAAACTTAGTTGGTTTTACACAGATTGCTTTTTTCTGCCATGCTGCTTATAAATGTGTGATTTATTACTGAGAAAGGAGTGGCTTGCTTACCCTGTTCTATTAAACACAGGCCATTGGGTCAGTGATGTGCTGAACACCCTACTGGGCATCAGCCCGTAGTATAAGGACAACTAATACATCGCTCAGCCATGAAGAAAATCTAGCCTCTGCATTCCAACTGCTGTAGCTGATAGTTCATGTTCAAATTCATTGATTAAGTCCATTTTAAATCAACCTGGCTGATCACAATTCTAAACTGAATGCTTATTTCAGTTGTTAAAAAAACCCAACCAACTCCCCATTACTAATCCATCTTTGCTCATTTTGCCTAAGCAGATTCTGAGTATTTACATAAACACTTCCCTCAGGATAAAAGGGAGTTTTGGATAGAAGTGCAACATGAATGAGTATGTGGATTAGTAGACTTATGTTTATAAGGCAATCTGATTGTTTTTTTCTTGAGGAAACATGACTGCAAAATAGAGCACTCATATCCTTCGCTTTACCATGATCACTTTGAAAGTTCTCTAAAGTCCAACTCCTCTATCAGTAAGAGATAATTCTTTTCATTGTTTCCTGAAAATATAAAAAGATTATTGTTACAGAAGCAGTGTCCTTTAAAAACAAATAAGAAGAGTCATTCATCCCTAGAAGAATTGAGCAGGGAAGGAAGAACTAAAGAGCTCTGATTGGTGGTATTGCCTTTTAAGAAACATCAGACTGTGGTTCTCAGCCATCCGCTTCTCTTCCAGCTAATGTAGTGCTTAGAAAGTTTTGGAGTCCCTAGGGCTGCTGAGATCAGAGCCCCACATGGCTTTTACTCAGTATGGGTCATTTTCTATTTGACTGTGACTTTGTGCCTGAGTGCATGTCACCAGGAGCGTTCTGACTGGTGTGTGGGTGGGGGGGGGAGGGGGTAGGATTGTTTTCATGCGTATTGGAGGGGTGTGGGTGGTGCCCGGGTCTGCTTAGTCAGTGGTTTGAGTAAATGCTGTGGTCAGAACGGGTGGCAGAACCCCCGTGTCTCTTTTCAGTTATGACTGGCAATTTTGTTTGCCTGTGTTCATTTTGTTTTATTTCTGAGACTTATAAGTGATTTCTTAAACTATTTTGACTAGCTGCTGAGCCAGTATTATGTTTGTTTATGTGTTCGTGTTTGGGAAGAATTAGGTTTATTGTTGTAAAATATGAGTTTGTGTGACTTTGTGTATGTGTGTGTGTGTGTGTGTCTGTGCGCACATGCGCGCGCGCACGCGCACACACACACACACACACTCAGAGGAGGAGGAAAAAGAACCCCTTCTTTCTTCCTCCTTACAGATGAGAGAGTAAAATAGGGTGAAGGAAAGGGTATGGCTTTGCTCTTTTTATTTTCCTTTTTTCCCAGGAGATCTAACTACACTGGAAGGGTTTGACAAACAATTAACAACTCTCCTACTCAGCGGCTGTTTCCCCAAATAGCATCTCCTCTGCTGCCAGGGTAGCAGGGGGCCTTCAGGGGTGGAAGACAAAAAGGTGCCCTCTTTATGAAGCCTGAATGTCTTCGAGCTCTTGAAGGCAGAGGGGAAGCCCAGGGGATTAAATTAACAGGCAGCCCAGGCTCCACCTGGAAGGGAAACAGATAATAGGTTTTAAAGACAGGAAACAGCTTGTGCTCCAAAATAATAATTTTCAAAATAGGATGGATGCTGGGAAGCCCCCCCCCCCCCCCCCCCCCGCCACACACATTCCCAGTTCATCACTTGGAAGTCACCCTTGGAGACACAGCTCTTCAAGTGAGCCAGGTCATCTGGTTTTCCCACAGGTCTGCTCCACTCCACTCCTGTACATGCAAGGACCGTCACAGCCAGCCCTTTCGTAAGCCTGACTCCCAGTCAGAGAAATTGCTTAGCATTAGGTCTCCTAGAGATCGGATTATGAGTGGAGCTGCTTTTTCCTCTTCTGCATTCTCTGCCTCACTCTCTTTCCCTCTTTTTCCAGCTCCCTTGCCTGCCATTTTTGCCTCTTTCTCTTTATTTTCTCTGAAAGACTGCCTCTCATACTCCCACATGTCAATGTGTTCTGCCAGCCCAGGCTCTCTGGGGTCCTGAAATGTCTCCTGTCATGTGTGGGGATGTGGATTGGAGAGGAAAGCACTCGGTGAGCTGAACAAAGGCAGCCATCCACAGCTTGCCTTGGAGCAAGTCAGGAGCCTGAAGGTAAAGCAGGAAGGTGGAGAAATGCAATGACTGGGTTATGCCTCTAAAAGATTAAAAGATTACACACATCAAATTGGATTCTGAATTTTTCTGTTTTTAAATTTCCTTGAAAATACACCCAGGGAATTTAAAATCACTATCAGAAAAACAGCAACGTGATCTATAAATTAGCTTCCAATTAGCCTCAGCTGCTGGACAATGTGGGCCTGATTCCTCTGCAGTCTGCATATGCTCCCACTCTGCAGGGACATGCTAGTCATGGCCTGATCTGATGGCCTTGCTCCTCTGAGGTAGGACTTTCCAGATGTCAGAGAGCAGGTCCAAGGGCACACCACCTAGCTCAAAGGCGGTTCTCAAATGATGGAAAAACACTTGAAATGTTGGAGTGACTGGAGGCATGGAGAAATGAATGAATAGATGGGTGGATGGATGAACACATAGTGTAAGAAGGCATCTAGAATATTCATATTCTCCAAATAGTCTAGAAAAGAGAATATAAGATTGGCAAACTTTCTTCCAACAGGCAAAATAAAGAGACGATATAGCTAACTTTGATGTTCTAACAGGTTTTGCACCTATGAATACTCCCAGCCCCTAACGCTGTTGGTGGTTCACATAGGGCTATACTTGGTATGTGTTTATTTAATTAACATTTTAATTAAATATTAGTTAAAAGGAAAGATAGGAAGCAAAGATAGTTATTCTCTTTTGAGGAAGAGGTTTCTGGGGTAGAGATTGGAGAAACATTACATAATGATGCAAATATAAAGCATTTTATGCTGGTATCTTTTCTAGCCTTGTTCTGTGAAATATCTTAAAGAAGAAGAAAAAAAAAACTCATGCAAAGAAAGGATATTTTGGAGACCTTGGAAGGACTCGACATAAGGAGAGAGGGATGGAAGTGTATATGTGGTGTGATATTTCCAAAATCTCCTCCTTTCAGGCATCTGTGGCTGACTCAACTGTTAAATGTTTAGATCCAGAGAGGCTTTTATATTCTTTTTTACTTTGAAAAGGACTCTTCACAGTAGAGGAGTATTAATTAGAGAAGAAAGTCAGCACCAGTATAATAGGAAAAATAGAATACTTGAGCCCAGAGAGCCTGGCTTTTGCTCTAACTCCATTGGGGCAAGAATCCATGAAGGTCTCGGATGGTATTAAGCAAATACGTACATGACTGCACAGGTGCATAATCAATATTTAGTCTAATGATAAGATAGCTCCGTGTGAGATTTGCCACTCAGCTAACTTAAAGGCTATTCTTTTATACAAGTCCTCTCCACTCTTCAAGCTCAGCAATAAACAAACAACAAATAGTATAGAAGAGCTGAGATTTACATAGACCACAGCTTTGCCATTCTCAACACAGAAAATACCTAGGAGGTATTAGAAAGGGCCGTTAATTGGTTGGCTCCTGAGTGTGTTAATCCTGAGCAAAGCTGTGTTAGTACCTCATTAGCACATTAATTCTACAGGCTATTCTCTGTAGACCTGTATCATTTAGTATCCTGAGCATTTCGGAAGCTGTTTTATAAAATCAAGTCGTATTGACTGGGATTTCAGGCTAAGATTCTTGGCTAAAAAACTCTTGTTCAGGAACATTTAGATTAAGCAAAGATAAGGTTGTAAATTCACATTCCAAATATTGAGCAGGGTTCTTCCCTGCTTTGTAAACCTGCAGTTGGTCTGGGTATAGTCACAGTTTCTCTCCTGTCCTATCAGCACCAACCAGCATCCAGCTCCACCACCAGCTGCACTGGAAGTGCTTCTGTAACCAGTAGAGTGTGTGTGATGCTCTCATCTCTACCCACCAACAGCCAGACTTCTAGAAGAAGAGGAGACTCTAGTTAAGGTGCCATCTTTCCCTCAAAGTTGTGTGCCAGTTCTTCAAGTCCCAGTTCATCCTCCTGGAGTGTGTGTGTGTGTGTGTGTGTGTGTGTGTGTGTGTGTGTTGCAGAGGACCAAACCTAGGTAGGGCCTTGTATGTACTACTCTAGCACTGTACCACTGAGTCATATCCCCAGCACACCTTACAGATTTTTCTTTTCTTTTTAAATGTATTTAGTAGAGGCCTACAAGGTCTCACTACACAGACCAGAGTCATAGTGATCCTCCTGTTTTCAGCCTCCCAAGTGCTGGGATTACAGATGCATGCCACTATGCCAGTCTCAGTCACCCTCAGTGCGCTCGGGAGGATAGGGCCAGCATGGCACACTAGGAATCAAACCACAGTCTCTGCACCTGCTTAAGCAGATGCTTCAGTCTACTGAACCATCTGGCTGGCTCAGATGGATTTTTCTTGCACCTTACTTTTTGCATATATTTCTAGAATCTTCTGTGCGCATGTTTTTCTTCCTCACTAGGCCATAAAATGGTTCAAGGTAAGATGTGTTGTTGACCTCCACCTCCCCTGTATACCATCTTATATCTAATAAGTATGTCATAAATATTTGTTGTTTCGATCATTTGTGAGATGGCCAGAAATGATGGAAAGAGCACTGAGGAAAGAATCAGATTCTTGGGGCTGGGGAGATAGCTCCATGGCATAAGTGCCTGCCTGACAAGTGCAAGGTTGTGAGTTTGAATCCTGGTCCCACAAAAAAAAAAAAAAAAAAAAAAAAAAGAAACAAAAGAATCAGACCCCCTCATGTGGAGGTCTGCTGTAAGCCAGGGGTGTTACACTGTGCAAGCCACAGCACTGAGGGTTCTCAAGTTCCTAATCAGCGAGATGAAGAAGTTCATCTAAGGTTACTCCCAGTCCAAAATACTAGAGAAGGAGGAATGAAAACTATTTTGAGTAGCCCAAGTTTATTTGCAAAATTAGTGACCCTGGAGGAATATTATAAGGCAAAAGGAGTTGAAACATGTTTCTGATGTTTATTACAAAAAACCTCAACTCTGTAGTTCAGGTTCTAAAACAAGAAAATAAAAATGCTATCATGATATTTTAGTTAATTAACTTAGAAATTACTTGACTTTATCCAATGAAGACTCATTGGTTGCCATATCCCAGATGCTATAACCATCCCTAGGAACACCAAGAGAAATATGATTCCATCCACTGGTATCTACATGAGGTTCAACTTGGTTTTTTTTTTTT